>CM073137.1:14963352-15058352 GCA_037039145.1 Fundulus diaphanus | reverse complement strand
AATATTTGTGCATATCTGTCCTCACATTTATGAATGTGTAAGTTGCAGCCACCAGCTGTGGTGACACCTGAACAAGAGAATAGCTGGAAGGGCGCACGCCCCACTGTATGAATATTTACCATAAATTCACTGTCAACCTTGATATTTATAGTTTGAAAAATTTACAAGCAAAGTATCAAGAACTCTAGTATCTGTGACTCTAAAAAAGTACATATTTTATCGATGAGAAACCTGCAGGGAACCAAGTTAACTAGATTTGGTCCCACCACCCTTTACTTTAAACCCAAACATGGGAACAACAACGGAAAGTACCCCCATAAAGCAAGAATGAGCGAAAGAACAAGCAAGGGGTGCACAAAGTAGAAAAAAAGGAGGGAGGCAGCAAACCGAAGGGAGGAGTCAAGCGAAGGAAGGAGCAGCTGGGAGTCCCACACTTCGCCCTCTCTCTCCCTCTCGAAAAAATGCTCCAAGTGTAATAACAACTCTCCACACGCTCTTCTCTGTTGTTTTTGACGCGCATCTGTGGTCTGCTGTCGGCAGATTACCATCGGCTGGCTCATGGTGTTGAGAGGGAGAAAGCTGTGAGCAGGAGGAGAAAGACAGGCAAGAGGGAAAAACTCTGGCTGCGCCGCTTTGGAGTTGGACTTTCCAGCGTTAGAGAAAGAAAGAAAAAAGGGAGAAAAGTCCAAGGCAACTCCAGAGGAACATCTGCAACTTCAGAAGAAAAAGAAGAAGAAACAATCTTTTTTTTTCCTTCAAGAAAAAGGCAAGAACAAGAAGACAAATAATCCAGGAAGAAAGTAAGTTTCTCCCTCAAACCCGCACACACTTTGTTGGATTTTTTTTTGGAGAGGGGGGGAAGTTTGAGCGAGTGACACTTTATGAAGCAGAAGAGGTCTCATATTTCAAAAAAAAAAAAACTATGGAGTTTCAGGCAGGCCAGAACACGGGCTTTATTTTTCCTTTAACCCAACAATGAAAGTCTCAGACATTATCCCGCGTCCTGCTTTGGTTTCGGCGTCTTGGTGCATCCAGACGCAGAGATGTGCGCCCTCAAAACTTCCAGGGAGTTTCTGCCGCTTTATTTATAACAACAACTAAGATGTTTGCTCAATTTTTTTGCGACTTACGACTTAAACAAAAGAAAAAAAAAGACAAAGAAAAAAGTAAGCCTCCGTCACATTTCTGTTGAGCGCTTTGAAATGAAACTTTTTTTTTTTTTTGCAGACGCGCAACTTTATTGGAGCTTTACCTCCAGAAAGGCGGCCGCTGGAGGAGTGGTGTGCAGCCGGGACATGCATATTTATGCGCATGTGTGATCACGTTTCAGCGTCTGTTGTTGATTTGCAGATTTCTGCATTAGAGCAGTTTAGTAGGAGGATGCTCGACCTCCTAGTTTTGCTTAATAATTCCCAGCTTTCGTGTTATTATATCCGGTGGCATAAAAACTAAATGTCAAATACCACTTAAATGAAAAGTTCAGACACTTATTTTAAGTTCACACATAATTTTTGAAATAAATTTGTCACTTTAATGTTTCTATAATTTTTTTTCCAATAAAAGGGGAATTATTAGAGATTATAATGTGCATAAACAAGGATTTAAAAAAAAATCTCTTGTTTTGCAATGGGATGATTTCTAAAATCTCAGATTTATTAAATTTGCATTACATCCTAAAACAAAGAAACATGTTTAAGGACACTTTCACATAAGCGTGTGGGCTCAGAGAAATTTAAGCACACCACAGGGGAGGTGGTTCTCTATGGCCCCACAGGGGTCACTGATATGGGGCCCCAAGCAAACATACCATACATATACAAAATCTCAGCCTAAATACATCTGATTGTAATTTTTTTGAACCCCATGAAACAAAATAAGAAATTTAAAGGATGGGATATAGTTTTTTTTTTTTTTAGGGTTCCTGGACATGAAACCTGTTTTGGGAGGCCTCCACATGTTCAGATATTTGTTTGAAACTTTCCCTCCTGTCCTCTCGCCAGCTGTTCCACATTTTATCTGCCTGTCTGCTCTCGGGTTTCATACAAACGATGAGGGTCCGAGGTGCTCGGCCATGCGGTGCGGCTCAAATCCTCCTTTCATTTTTTCACCCCCCTCTTCCTTTTGACACATGGCAAATTATTAACGAAGCTTCCAGCCGACTTGAGACGGAGCGGCGCGTGAACAAATAAGATATTGGGCAAACTTATTATTTTTTTAATGAGTGTGAGGATGCTCCAGCACTCAGTCTGAGTTTAGTTTATAAAGATCTACATTGCATTTAACCAGAAAAATAATAGTAAAATGCGTCTTTTAAAAATTCACCTATTTCATTACTACATAGTTATGGAAAGAACTTAAGTAAAAATGGTTGGGCCTCCGACTGAACATTTCTAAGCATAATCTATTATTTATAACCTTTTTTCAGTTCAACTATTTTGTGTCACTATTGTAAACTCCCCATTTATATATATATATATATATATATATATATATATATATATATATATATATATATATCTTTCCCAAGTTCTGTATTTTCAACAATTTTACTATATTATTATTTTAATATTATGGAACTTGATATTTCACAAAACATTCTTTAAGAAATTGCTGACATTTGTGTGTGTGTTTTTTTTTCTCTAATTATCCAAATAGTTTTCCACAAGATGCTCATTATTGTCGCAGATTAATTAAAGCAGAGGTCAAAATTGGTATTGGAACTACTTTTTATCTATTTTAATCCATTAACTAATAATAATAATTAAAGGGCCTTTTTTCACATAATGTTGCATCAGTAGGATAGAATATGATGACGTTTAAGGATGCTGATCTGAAGGAATTTGATGCATTTCCTTGCAGATAACATTTCCTCCATTTCCTCTGCAGACCCCCCCCCCCCCCCCCCCCACACACACACACTTAAAATTTAACCTCAACTTTAAACGCTGTGTTCTGCAGCATTGTGCATATATAGTCAGTGACATCGGTCCGGGCCACCTGTGACCTCTTGGCCCGCCAGAATAGAAGCTGTCATGTTAATGGACGGAGATGACATGCAATTAGCCTTTGAGATATGGCCCCTCTTTTTTTATTTATACGAGGATCGGCTGAAGAGGAGAGCCTGCGTCCTCGGGTCTTTTTCCCCAACACACCACAGGAAGAGTACCTGCTATCAGGTTTGTATTCATGAAGCACTAATGAGCTGTCTTGTCGCGTTAATTCTGCAACCCGAGGCTCTCGGTGAGGTGGCGAATATTGTTGTGAAAACGGGGCTAACGAGGGGGAAGTTGATTGTCCCGAAGATAACGAGAACGGAGAGGGATTTAGTCCGTTTGATCTTTCATGTTTTATAAGTTTTCAAAAAACTTTTTGCATGTTTTTTCATGGTTTTCTGATAGAAGGAACGAAGACAGCAAAAAATTTGGAATAGGTCAGTTTTCCTTTGATTGACTCTGATCAGATAATTCAGATTTTTTTCCCCCCTTCTAACCAATGCATCAAAACTAAGAACTCCCATCCTTTTCAGTCTATAAATACTTCCAGCCACATTGTGCACTTTGGTGCGCTTTTTGTGTTCCCTAAAAATCAGGTAAAGCTTAGAGACATATGCTTAGATGCTTAAATAACAACAACGTTGTAATTCTTTCCTTCTATTGGATTTGAAGCTGCTACTACTACCTCCGTCAAAGAACGCTGTACATTTTTCCATCTTTTATGACTTTTTGCCCTTTTTCTTAAAAAAAAATAAATGAAAAATAAATAAATCTGATTTAGAAAGTCAGAACTCAAAGAAAACTGAAAATCGGTATCGGCCAGGAGAAAACCCTGATTGGTTGATCTTTATACTATTTTTTTGTTTAAATGCGTGGAGTAAAGCAACACCGGAACCGTCTGATTAGGGAAAGTTTGCAGTAATTTTCTCTGATGTGTGCGATAAACTCCTGCTTTGCTTTTCTGAGCATACACCCGCTATTGTAGTCGATTTGATGTCCCCCGGAAAATATCCCCCACTTTGATGATTTGGTACTTTGATATGCTGACATCAAATGAAACAGACACAGTGGGGAGAGAAAGAGGGCAAGTCAGACAGAGGTAGTGATTGAGGGGGCAAAAAGAAGAAAAAGACTATTGGAAATGTGTGTGTGTGTGTGTGTGTGTGTGTGTGTGTGTGTGTGTGTGTGTGTGTGTGTGTGTGAAAACTTGAGCTGAGGCTGCAAACCTGAGGAGCGTCAAAATGTCTGGACGCATTTGCGTACGAACGGAGACAAGAAGGTGTCTTCGGGCACATGAGGAGCTCCTCCTCGGCCTCCCCAATCCCCAGGCCCAGCCATCCCTTCAGGGCATGCCTCAGATCTGACTCCCTGGCTCTCGCTGCGTGGACGAGCCAGCTCCGGCAGCAAGATTTAATATGCTATGTGTTCCCTTCCTCCCTCCCTCCCTCCCTCCCTCCCTCCACCCCAGCTATCATTGTCCCTGAGCGGGACCCTCGCTCCCCGTTTCAAGGAGCCAGCTAAAGGCACCTTTCAGACCCGGGTGATGTCTTTGGATAAGGGAAAAGTAGGGATGAAGAGGGCATGAGACTCAATACAGCAAACAGCAATTTTAGATATGTATATTACTCACTTTGGGGAATTTCAGCGCACTTGCCTTTGCAAGCCGGCGATCGCACGCCGGGGAAAGGCATTCCCGCTAAATCCATTCATTCATTTAAAGCTGTTCTTGCCCCTCTTCAGCAATCAGCATATTTATAACTTCCTAACAAAACCCAGGATTTTATTTTTGTTCCCCTCCAACTGAATGTGACCTTTAAGTGAGACATACAAAACGACATAAAACTTGTAGGGAAACTGAAATTTACTGATCATAATTAGGCACAGGCCAGTGTGAGATTCTCACAGTATGATGACCTTCAGTAAAAAGTACTGTGGTTGCGTAGCACCGAGACAGAAATTTAAAAGCAAAACCTTAAAAAGAGAGAATACAAATTATTCCTACTGCAGATAAGATAGTAAACATGTTAATGCTGTTTTAATAATGTTATCTATAATGTGTATGTATGGTATAATAACACAAATAAGCACCTGTTAAATTTAAAAGTAGTTTTCAGCTCCTTGTGTTAAATGTTAGACGTTTTCGTTGTTCTGCTCTTTATGTACAAGACTCAAAAACTGATATTAGCAGGTAAATTAGCTCTTCCTTAAGTGATTGAGGGTGCACCTCTTGGTTTCCTCGTCAGGAATGTCTTTTGCATCCTGGAAAAAAGCAAATATTGTCGTAAAAAAATGGTAATTAAAATTTATGAGCAAATTCTTCAACCAGCTGACTTGCAGTTGCCACCAAAAGTTCAGTTAAGTTGATCTATTTAGCACCAATTAACACCAAATATCAAATGGATCCTATCCCTATGCAGAAACACGTGGGGGAGGGGGGAGTACCGGCCGGCTATAAACTCCAAACAGCTGGAGAAAACTCTCGGGTTATCTCTCTAAAAATGGCTTTAAACAATAGGAATGTTACGTAGACCAAAACTACACATAAAATAAGGGATGTTAGATTTTGTTTTTAAATTCTGCAGAAAAACACTGAGGAAAAGTGACTGCTTTTTTTTTCTCTTTCCCAAACGCTTCCTCAGCAAACAGGACAGGTCGCGCCTGCCTGTGGGCGTCACTCATACCCCTCCTCTGTTTGCTTTGGATGCTGTAAAAATGTCTTTGAGTCAGTGTGAAGTGCAGCAGCAAGAGGTGAGGTGCTTTGGGCTTGAGGCCTCGAAGTGTGTAGAGTTTCCCCGGGTCGGTGGCTGTTTCTGCAGATGTGGTATTGTGTCAGCTTTGATGAGAGCCGGTTGTGGCATCCGTGAGGGGTTCTTTGCTCTTCTTTTTCTCTTTTTTTTTTGTGTCCAGCGCTGTGATTTGTGAGACACATACACTTGGCCGCTTGCTGTGAACAATGATCTGTCACTCACCTCATGATCTGTGACGCCGGCTTCATGCATTTTTTTTTTTCTTCCCCCAGAATTCCATCTTATTATTCTTTAAACTTTGCGTTACGCAAAACCGAACGTTGTGTTTGCATTATGCCAAGAAGTAGGCACGGGCCTCTATGAGATACTCCCGCTAAGAACAAAAATGCCACAGTATCGCTCAAAGAATTAAGCCAAAAGTTCAAAAAAGCGACCATCATTCCCATTGCAGCATAAATAATTAAACATATAATTTATTATGGTAATTTTATCCCACATTTATCAATTGCTAATTTAATTTTAATACACTGGCTTAAGCAAAAATACATGTGGTGGAAGTCTTGCTCTCTCTCACTCTATTGCAGCCTAAACAAACTACAAATATCTCTTGACATGTAGAAAATACAGTTTTAATCTTTCCTCTTTGCGTTTCTTCTGACAAGAATTATCTTTAAGGTTTCTTCACTCAGTAATGGCACCTACTGCGGGATCAGGTAGAGCTTTGTTATGGTGTGCTCTCTCATCGGACAACAATTTCTTGGCTTTCGACTCAGAAATCAAGGCTAATGAAGCTAAAAAACCATCCATTAAATGTAGTACGTATGTAGTGATTGTTGTAATTTTCAAGTAATTATTGTGAAAATATTACCCCCACTTGCTGTTAATCTCTTTATAGAGTAACTCGGGGACAAACTAATATTAGCATGTTAATTTATTGGCCTGTGTTCCCTGGGAGAGCTGATTGACATGTTGCTTGTGGCTTGCTAACCATAGTGTTAGCTTGATAAAACTGATTGATGGTGCTCATTTGGTTTCCTCCCCACGGCTGTCTGTGTTTTCAGCTGTTGGTGATACTTCCAAATCCTGAATTTGTTTTTCTTCTAAGCCAGGGGACAGGTGCGGGAGCCTCCTTTCAGCTTGCTGGCCAGCAGTGTGCAGCAACAAGTGAGAGAGTAGTGACGTGGTGCTACGTTCAAAGCTTCAGTCACTCTGGAGCTTAATGAAGGAACGTTTAGACCAAATGATGGAAAGCCCTTGCGGTTCTGTACCTCTCTTTTTTAAGACGTGGTTATCCCTTCATACCGGTAACCTGCCATGCCTTATAAAGTATTAGAGGTACTTTTCTAATTTCCGCCTTTAAGTATGCATTTTATGGGCTCAGCCATGAGGCGTTTGTGGGCTGGACAAAAAATGGAGTTTGGAAAATGGATCAACTTGTGCCTGATGAGTCTTGACAAACAAACAATTAGCAGATTCTGGTCATGTTTACTGAGTAAGACCAGTACGATGTTAAAATCTCAGTGCGTTTCCGACCCAAACTTTTATAATCTTGTTATACCTTAATATTAGTAACTGGACCATGTCTAGGAATGAGTAATTAAGTTTCACGTTGTCATGCAATGATGCTTGCAAGGCCAACCTCATGCACTTGCACTCCCATGCCGCTCGGAGCTGTTTTCCGTGGGGAGATTTCCCTGCATCCCGGGGTGGAGGTCCCAAGGTTAATACCTGAAAGAAGCGCAGCGCCAGACATTCTCTTTGCTCTGCAAACATGGTTTATGTGTGTTCATATGGCTACCTCTTCTCCCACTTGGCCCTTTCATTTCTGTCTTGGAGTAATCTGGAAAAGGAGAGGGCTGTTGAATTGGGTGTGGGGGGGGGGGATACCCTATATGCATCCCTCAGTGTGTTCCTTTCAGTAATGAATGCTAACTGACCCGGCCTCTGATAATGCCTTCATCTTGGAAAAACAAAAGGGCAACTCCACAATCGGAGCAAATTTCAGCCCCAGCCTAAGAGAGCCCTCCATTGACAGTGCAGCATTCGAGCAGTAATCGTTTTTTCTCATGCAAAGTGTGCTTTTTTAAGAGCGCGGGCCGCTGAGAGGGAGGGGGGCTACTGTGTTTTAACAATACTCTGCAGGGTTCGTGGAGGGGAGGGGCGGTTTGGGGTTGAGTTTGGAGGGGTGAGGTGTGTGGAGGGGGGTTCTTTTTTTTTTTGCTCATCAGACAAAGCCTAGTTCCTTTCAGGGATGCAGGGTGGGGGGGGGGGGGAGAAGAGAGAGAGAGGCATCCAGAGTTTGAGTTTCCTTTGAAAGAGAGGGACTCAGGACGGTTTTGATGAGAGTTTGCCATCGCGGGCTGCTTTACCTGACAGGGGAAGAAAAAAAAAACGTTAGGGCTGCCCTTGCGGTGACAGCCCTGGAAAAAGTGGGAAGAAAAAAAAAAGACATTATAGAGAAACAGAAATATTAACGCGTACACAGGGCCCTAAAACGGCTTCGGCTATTCCTGCCAGGCTGCTGTTTTTTATTAAGAGAGGTTGACGTGCTTTGGAAATATATCTTATTCATGAAGAAAGCCAGGTTAGACTTCCCAAAGAATTCATTATGTCCCCCTCAGATGCGGCGTTCGCGGGGCCGAGCGGTCCCCTCTGAGTACGCCGAGCGTGGAGCGCAACATTGTAAAAAGCCTCCCTCGGTGGGTTCAGGAGCGCGAAGGGTTCCATTTGTCAAAAGGTGCGAGAGTCTTTTTCCCTCCTCAACACTTTCCCAGCTCAGCCTCAAACTCATTGTCTGAGCGAAGGCAGGACATTAGTCACTGCAACGCCACGGGAGCCTGGGGGTGCTAAGGACCAGCGCTCTGGACAGAGGGGAGAAAAGGGGGGGGGGGGGTGCAAGAGAGGGAAAAGGTGACAGTGGGGCAAGAAAAGGGGAGGAAATATGGGGTAGAGAGAAAGTTAGGAAGGGAGTACACGAGAGTATGTGTGTGGGAGATGGGGGTTAGAGGGGGTAGCTCTACCTCAGGGCTCAGCAGTGTAAGCCCCTGTCTACCCCCGAAAGCTGCTTTCACAAAGAGATTTACAAGACAGGTCTTAGGTGTGCTTTGCAGCGCTGCTTTATGAGTGATCGAGTGTGTAAATGTGTAAGTGTCTTGTGAGGAACGGACCTTTCTGCACTTGATTTCCTTCTTGCATCACCTATAGAAGAGAGACGTTCCCCCTGAATTTACCAATTCCGGTCAGGTTAGACCCACAGCAGCCCCGGCAGAGCGGTGTGAATAGCCTATTCCCCCTGGTGGCAGTGTGTCTTCTGTGTGTGTGTGTGTGTGTGTGCGTTCATGTGTGAATGCATTTCGCAGATTTTCACATACAAGGGATCCTGTTAGCTTTTGGAATTATTTATAAAGCCACGGCTTTTGTGTGGCGCCTTAAGTCCCTGTCTCCTCCCATTACTGCTTATGACTCTACCTGGGCTTCCTTCAGCCCCTCAGCCACCCTCCGAGCTGAAGGAACCGAGTGTAGATTTACACCTAAACCTTTTACTGCTACCAGAAGCACTTTCTTTAGCTTTATGTACACTGACCTAACAGTTTTTCCACTCGAAAAATAGTTGACATATACTATGAAGTGGTAAAAATGTTTTCCAATAACCAATATACATTTGACAATTAATACCCAGATGGGTAATAATAAAGTATGGGTTTCACAAAATGCAGGTTTTTAACAAGCTGCTTCATTTTACTTGAACTGATGACATGACAAGAGGAAATAATCGAACAGTGTGCTGGTTGAGTGAGTTTTCATAGATTTCAACATAGATCCCAAAGAGTATTAGTTGTGCTTGAGTTGCAAGTTGTCTTTACGTGTGTGAGCCAGAAATTGACCCCGATGACACAAAGAAGGTGACTGGTGACTGTAATCGGACGATTTTCAGCTTGATCAGCTGTGAACGCACAGATTTATATCAATCAGTGAACTCATTGTGCTTATCGTGTGGGTCTGACGACACTCAACGCTATGAACGCTGATACGTTTGCTGTTGTCAGTATCACCAAGGTGTTAGAAAGTCAGAGGAAACACCGACATAGAAGAAGCTAGTTAGAAGGAGCTAGCTTCTTCTACATGTCGTAACATGCCTGCAGTTGTTTCAGTCTGTGAGCAAACAAGAGAGCGCAAGACTTTTAGCAGATAACGTGAAGGCTGGACAATGTACAGCAAAGTTGGCCTGTTTCATTCATTTGACTTTTCAACCTGTGTCTTTTAAGGAACATCTCATTCAATGCTAACGTGTGTAAGCAATGCTAGCCGCGCTAACACCGCTAACTGTGTGATCATCTGTAATCATACACAGAGACTGCGGTCCACAGGTGGAAAAGCTATCTGGGCTAACTGGGCTAATCATGCTAACCACTACTCTAAGGTCCTAAAGATAGTTTAACATGTTGACTCCAAACTAATTTTTGTCTGTGCTTCAAATACCAGTGAAACTTAGTACAAATGTCACCTAAATTCCTAATTTGGACGGCATTTTCCACTCATAGCAGGAAGGCTTGAGAAATATTTTGATGCTGTTCTTATGCCTCCCTATGTTATAGTTCTTACAGGAACTGTCCAGTGTAGTGAGCTAAGCTATCAGCTACTCAACAATAAATTAAGCTTCACTACACAAAAGCTACCACCTATAGAAATATAGCAAGCTAAGTTACACAAATGTGTTAAAAGTAGCTTAACTACATCAGAAGCTACTTAACGTTGTACCAACCTAATGTCAGATCAATTCAAAATGAGTCTGATACACTGGTTAAAACATTTATTAAAGATCAGCCAATGACCTAACACAGTGTAGACATTGCTTTATGAGCAGCATAATAAAATACAAACTGAAGTAATTACTGCTAGAAATAAAACGTGCGGTGGCGTTAATAACGTTTGGTAGCGTTTTTTGCATATTATATTATAAGGAGGTTGTTTTTTATGTGCTCAGCCACTAGATTTAAAGGTGTTTTACCCAATAAGAACACTGCAGCACCAGACACAACCAGGAGGTTGTGTCTGGTGCTGCAGAAATAGTAAATAGAAAATAGTACAAGTACAAATGGACACATTGAAAATAAGTCTAATCAGATGCCTTATGCCTTTTGTGACGTCATCTGAGGCATTTTGCATGTGGAAACTTTTTTTTATAGGGTATATTTTCTCCTTAAAATAATAAATCATCAATAAAATTGCACAAGAAATTGAAAAACCGCTGTCCTAAAGGTGACGAACTGCAACGAGTCAGATTTTACAGAAAACTCTTGACTTTAAAGCAGCAAGTGGAGACAGATGCACTTTAGAGAAACTCGCAAACTGACCCAGACTCATCCCATATGGGCCTGATTATTCTGTAATCCAGGAAAGTTTTTTTTTCTTCTTGCACAGAAGGACCGAGGCTGAAGGTTTAAGTGTGTTTTTGATGGTTTATGTTAATGTTTGCCTTTTATTGAAACAAGCTGGAATGCGATTATAGTCCCGCTTGCTACATATAAACAGTGAAGCGCTCCGGTTTTTCATCTCCCTCTGGCATAGAGATCAATGCAAACCAGCTAACGCAGGGTAATAAGCCATTAGTACACACATTGGTGGAGTAGATTTACATACATCGACCGGCGAACTGATGAACTGGGTCCTAGAGGTAAGAATTGTTAGTGATGGGCTGAGAGTGCACCGAGTTAAAGGGAGCAAAGCAATGCTGGGTGATCTTCTCCCTGTGACTCCCAGTGCTACACGATGGGTGCCAGATTGCATAGCTGGGAGCCAGGTTTGTCTCTTCCTGTCAGGAGTGCAAGGTGGTAGGAGGGGGAGAAGATGTGAAAATGATTACGGTACACCGTTCCTCTGATCTGATTCATCACTTACCGCCCCCCCCTGCAATGGGTGAACTTATTATGCCTGTCTGAACTTCCTCCGCGCAGCCAGCTGCTCTCCATGCTTCCCAATTAACCCCAGGCACCCGTCAAACGCTCCAATTAAGGCCTCCTCCTCCTTCTCCGACGCGCACGTGTATTTGGGGCGACCCGGCTGAGAGCGGAGGTGAACGAGTGAGCGGCTGAGCTGGGCAGTTTTGAGCGCGTTTGCTTAGCGGTTGTGTCATGACACCCATATTTATTTGAGTTGGTGGAGCTAGCAGCTGTAACAAGTAAATACATCCAGATGTTTGAGCTCCTCTGAATCACATCTGCGGCCTGGAGCAGGCAAGTGACGTGTAAAGCCAACAGTTCCCAAACTTTTCAGCCTTCAACCCACAAAGTAACAATGGAAGAGCTCTTTGACCCCTTCTACTGCTTGAGTCACAAAGATTTGGTTATAAGTGGGTAAAAATGACAACACAAACAGCATTTCAATCCCTCCTTTTGAAAATTGAGACTCATACATGGAAGAATTACACAAAGACTGACTATGCATGTCCATTTACCGTTGAGTATATGCCTCGATATTCAGACCGGACACCTTTTGCATGAACTCCTACACCAACGCGGCGAGGAGCAGTGGAGACCAGCCTGTGGCTTCGCTGAGGCGTTAATGAAACCCAGGTTGCTGTTGTGGCGGCTTTCAGCTTGCCTGCGTTATTGGCTCTGGTGTCTGTCATCCTGCTCTAGATGTTAGACCGTACATTCTTTATGGGGTTTGGATCAGGCCAGTGTGCTGCCCAAACAACCACAGCGATACCAGGTAATTAAAGCAGGCATTGTAAGTTTTGGCGTTGAGGAAAGGTGCCAAGAGCTGCTGGAAAATGAAATCAGCGTCTCCATAAAGCTCGTCAGCAGAGGGAACCGTGAAGTGCTCTAAGATTTCCTGGTAGCTGTGTTGACTTTGGACTTAATAAAACCCAGTGGACCAACACCAGCTAACAGCGTGGCTCTCTAAATCATCACAGACTGTGGAAACTTTGCACTGGATTCAAGCGACTCTGATTGTGTGCCTCTCCACCTCCTCCAGACTTGGACCTCCATTTCCAAATGAAAGACAGAATTTACTGTAACGTGTAAAAATAACCTTAGATCAGTAAGCAACAGGCTGTTATTATCACTGTTGACTTTTTCTAAACACACTTTTTCCTTTCACTCAGTTTTCTATTAACATGCTCCCCATGACTTACTACCCTTCTAGAGGGTGTCAATAACTGTCTGCTGGACAACTGTGGAGTTAGCCGTCTCCCCTATGATTGTGAAGGCCACAGCATCACAGTTGTTCTTTAAATTAGTCTTAGGTAATGCCAATTTTCCACAAATCATTTAGGTTTTCTCTGACCGTAAGGAAGAAGACATTTATCAGAATCAGATATACTTTAATAATCCCAGAGGGAAATTACTGTTTCAGTACAACCGCCATAACATACATCACAAACATTTCAGGGGGAGACGACTTACTGAGGCCATGCTGCCAAGGTCACCGCCTTATACGGTGCCCACAGGACGCTGCCATTGACTCTGTGGAAAGATAGTAGCCACAATAGGTAGGGAGAGGAAAAAAACACATATATCACACTTTATCCTATTAAAAGGATACCGTTTGAGATATCGTCAATCCATTGTCGTTTATCAGGCTAAAATGAAAGTTTCACAGTTTGACTTGAATTACGTACAAATAAGTTACCTTTTGGCTGTATTTTGATGTATTGAGGTGGACTTGTGTTGTTTATTTTTATTTTTAAGTGCTGTTTTTATATGTTGTGACTAGAGATGCACCGACCAACCAGAGAGGAGACGTAGCCAATTTCCCCTGCTGAAGGAGTCATAACATAAACATGCTTCTATCATTATGCTTTTTTATTCTAAATTTGATTTCTGATGAGGAGATCAAAACCCCACCATTTTTGTTCATGTTATCCCCAACTTCTGGACCCACTGGTAAAGTTATTTATTCTTTTTAGCAATTTTAGTCATGGTTAAGCAGATACCGACCGATTTCTGTTTTGCTTGAGGTCTGATCCATCAATTTAGATTTTTTTTTCCCTCTAAAGTCCAATACACATTAAAAATATAAACTCGACTGAATGTGAAGGAATTCCGAGATTACCCACCTTCACGCGTCAACATATGAGTGCATAACCTTTGTAAGATTGTTATTAAACACATAAAAGCAGATAAAAGTACATCTTTTTGGTTGATGTTGGCTGTAGATGGTGGAGGATCCTAGTTTTTAATGTCTAACCTTTCAGTATTTGACTTGGCGATCACACTCAGAGCCGATCAAGGGACGATTTTACAATTTTGATTTCTGGCCGCCTGATTGTTGCGTCTTTATTTTCAAATTTTGTCCCGGGATAAGTTTTTTTTCTTCTAAATTCAAGCCATTCAAAGAAAGAAAGAAAGAAAAAAAAAACAGCTGTGTTTTCTGTTTGTGATGCGCAACAGTGTGCCCGTGTGCGTGCATCCAAGTGTAGGAGTCCTGCTGTAGGTGGGATGCAGGCCTGGCAGCACTCCCGAGTCCTCTGAGACCGCTTGCGTGCGCGTGTGAAGCCTTCGAAGCCCCATGCAGAAGAAGAAGAAGAATTGGGGGGGCTCTGTGGCTGATATGAAAGTGAAAGGAGAGAGTTGTCTCCCTACGCCGCCGTGGGGAGAGCCGTCAGGGAGCTGGAAGTCTCTAGAACTCCCTCTGAGGCTCCTGGCGTCTTTGATCTCACTCCTCCGCCGCGGCACACTCCACACTCCTCTATAGAACACACTCAACCTGCTGTCAATCCCGCAACACAGGCTCACACTTCACACAGATGAGATGCTTTACTCCACTTACAGACCAGCGCAAGGTTCAGCACTCCTAGACACTAACATAAAGCTCTTCCTCAACAACTTAGGGTGAGAAACTTGGGAAGAAGCAACTACAAAACCCACAGATGCCAGGAATTAAGTTTCCCAAGTTAGTTCTGATTTAAGTAGTATTTTTTAAAACAATTTTACTCTGCCAATTGGGATCTATGGATATTTTGTAGCGTTGAGAATGTTTACTCTAGCTTATGAGAATATTGACAGCTATAATATGGATATTTAGTGAGTTTTGGAATAAATTCTTCTTTTAATGCTACAATAAAGTGAATTTAATTTGAGTATTTTTTTAGCAGAAAAATAATCCTGCCTCTACTTATATATATATATATATATATATATATATATATATATATATATATATATATAAATCTTAAATACGAGTCTTTTTTGCTAAGAGAAATATATGCTTTTACTAGAGTTGATTAGCCATAGTGCGTCTGTGAGTTGGGAAGAGTTCAGTCAGCGTTTCCTTGGATGTCTCTGACAACTTATAGCCCCAATAAACACAGAAAATATGAGATTTCTTTTCAATTGCCTAAAAACTGAAAAGTTCCACCTTCTTCCGTCTCTAAATGGATCATCAAGCAGCATGTTTGAGAAGCTTTGTATTGAGCTGAGTAAAAAAAGTCCCGTTTGTTCATTTGTTTTTATGAATACAACTGGGAAAAAATTCTAATCTTTTAAATTTTTGTGAGTTTTGAAACACTTTTGAAACTACAGAACCGGCTCCACAGTCGTTGCTTGTTACAAGTGTTTTGAAATAAAACCGAGTTTGCAGAAATGAGCTTTTCTGCGTCATAGTCCAGAGAAGAAAAAGAATTGGCAAAATAGACATAAAAGGCATTCCAATTATTTTAACTGTACTAAGACAGTGAACATGGAGAATTTTATACAGTTTATTTTATAGTTATATAAGATAATAAATATAAATATATCAATAAATAGTATGATAATCTAGAGATGTTGTGGGTTTACTATATTTGAACAAAAATTCAAAGCACAAAATGTGTTTTCTAACACTAATTGTAGAAAGGTGACATTTATTCCTTCTTGAAAACAAAATAACATTTCAACATGATGAACACAAAAGTCATAATAATTTGGGGGTGTGGCACCAATGGGTGGGGCAGGGGTAATTCGCAACATGCTCCACCCAGTTGGAGAAAACACCCGTTATCCTGGCAATTTATCTGGCCTTTCATTAAAAAGACGTTATACTAAAACCAAAGTGCGCGGGAACGTTTTGTGGCTTTAAATACGTCACTTTTTAAAACCTTGGTATACTTTGTATACTTTGTATACCAAGGTATACAAATCTGCTGATTATATACCTGGTATAAATCAGGAGATTTCCGTCACTAGCTGAGGAATCAACTCCTCCTTAGGCAGATTACTGATTATATACAGCATGTAAATAATCAAGGTTATAGGTAGAAATGCACCGATTAGACAAGTTCTGCGTCCAATTTCCAGTCAAATTTTTGTAAAGCTCTTTTGGGCGATCACAATTCTGAATTTTCTCCTCCCGTGCATCAGATCAGGCAGTGGACCCTTTCAGCTTCCTTTCGATTTTGTGTTAACAATCATCATGGTGTGCATTAATCACTGCAAAAAGCGGTTTCTGTGTGCTTTATGATGGAAAAAAAACTAAATATGTTCAAAATACTTAAATCCTTAAATCTTAAAATAGATGCACTTTCTACTTAGCATGACTGAATCCCAGCATTATGCACCCCTCTATCAGTCGCTGGGAAGTTGATTTATAGGGTTGGTCTTATTTTAGGGCTATTTTAAGTAAATTTTTATGCCAACTGATGACAGATAATGGGAAAGAAAGCAAAGATAAAACCAAATAATGTGCATTTCTCCAGCTGTGGAATGCGTGACCCAGGTCTTGCCCTTTTTGGATCGGCTCCCATCCACACAGGAAGTCTTGCATTAAAGCAATACCCTTCATTTTCTTCTCCTCTACCCCCCCACCAGCCTTCTGTCTCTCCCTGCATTCCTCTGACTGTGGCACATTTCAGGACGGCTTCATTCAGCATTCCTTTACATCCTGACTAGTTTGCCCTCCCCTCATTTTTACCCCCCCCCCCACTCATGTCTCCCTCCGTTTAGGTCCGTTTTTTTTTTTCTTTATCAGGCGAGAGCCGAACACCGAGACAACTTCATCTCATCCAATTTTCACCCCTTTAATTCGGTTTAAATGGCGTGGCTGCGAGGGCCGGGCCGGGAATTAATAAGAGCCAATAAAGCTCGCCGCTGGGGCATCGAGGCTAGTCTTTAAGTAAACATTATGACTTCTTGAGGGGGGGATTCAGGGGCAGCACTTGATGAATTGTGGCGGAGCTCGGGAAGGGCTAATTTCTCACTTAGCCGTCCTGATGGGGCTGGCTAATAGGCCTTGCTTTGCCTGGCTGATTGTCTGCTGGCTTTATTATTGTGCATTATCGCGCTGCCCCCTGGCTGTTTTTAGTGTTCGGCCCCGGAGACGCCAGAGCCCGTCATTAATCACGCAAGCGGCACCGACTCATTCCGCTTCAACACTTTTTCCCAGTGACACGGTGGAATGAAGGAAAGGAAGCAAGACGGAGGTAAAGCACAAATAAGAAGCTCAACCGAGCTGAGGGAAAAGTTGGCAGGGCAACTTTGTACTGCCTGAAGTTGGGGCTCAGAAACAAAACCGGGAAAAAAACTCTGTTATATATGGCTGCAAAGGGCAAAGAGAATAATATTCCTCAGTCTCCTGGGCGAAGGAGAAGACCTTTTGTCAGCCGTGCCTGCTGCCACTACATTTGCACAGGACCATCCATCTGCTTGATCCCTTTCTGAGCAGCACGTGTGAGGAGCAGGCACAGAGAAAAATGTGTGCGCGTGAGGTTTTCATCACTACGGGAATTTCTCTTTTCCCGCTCATCCCCTCCCCCGGGTCCCGTCTCCTATTTATCTTCCGACTGCAGTGATTGCACTTGCATACGGGAAGGCGCGCGCCGTGGCTCACGCAACTACTCCTGTAACGCTCTGTGACATTTTCCCCGTGCGTTACACGGGGAAAATCGCGCTTTCAAGAGGCGCAGCCTACGGTGCAGCATGTACTCTTTTTGCTCCGAATGCGTGGCGAAGGATGTCGCTGTCATGCTCCGCTCGTGGCATCGTGCAGAGCTCCTTCTTAAGCCGTGCGTGAAGAATGCCTCCACAAACACAGACCTGTTTTCTCTGCAGTTGAGAGGCCCAGTGACAGCATACAGATGCCATTCTCCTGGATCTGCCGCGTGCAGGGGGCTACTTGGATGGAAAACCTGGCTGAAAGTGGCTCCCGCAGCCTCGGCAGGAATTATTTTACCAAGTTGATTTCAAGAAGGTTTTTAGATGCAAATTTCTTGCAAAACCCCCCCCCCCCCCAAAAACATTAATTTCCCCTTTAACTTTTTTTAAAAATTTGTTTCAATAAGCTTCAATATATATTTTTTTAGGACTTTAGGCCATAGACCAACCCAAGGTATTTTTGAAAAGGAAGTAATAGGATGCAGGGTCTTCAAAAAAATCTTTCACAAATAAAATCTGAAATGTTTGCTGGTCATTTGTATTCAGCCCCCTTTACTCAAATTCAGAAGACACCTAATTAGTAGTGCATGACGAACCTCATGGAGATCTAGGAACACACCTTACAGGTCAGGGATAAAGTTTTGGAGAAGATTTAAACAGAGTTGGGCTTTAAAAACTGTTTCCCAAAACATCTCACAGAGATGGACATGGACTTTAGACTTTACTTTATTAGGTAGCCAAAGGGCAATTCATTTGCAGCAAGTAATAATAGTAGCAGCCATCACATAATCACTCAAACAATACAGAGTGGACAGAGTCTGGTAAAACTTCAAAGCTACCAAGACATGGCCATCCACCTAAACTCATTATGCAGAGAAAGAGCCAAGAGGCCCGTGGTAGCTCTGGAGGAGCTGCAGAGATCCATGTCACATCATCAGGGCAACTATCAGACATGCCCTGAAGCAATCTGGCGATTATGGAAGAGAGGCAGAAATTAAAGCATCAAACATGTGGAAGAAGGTGCTCTGATCAGATGATCCCAAGGATGAACGCTTTCCATTACGGGCCAGAGAAATCGTGGTAGAAAACCCGTTAGAGGCTGCAAAAGAATGGGGACATGGGCGGAGGTTCATCTGCAAGACAACAATCCTCAAGATGAAGCCGTAACTAAAGTGACATGGTTTGTAACAAAGTGAATTCATGTGTTAGGATGGTCCAGTCAAAGTCCACACCTAAATTCAGACGAGAACCTGTGGAAAGAATTTCTTTTCTACTGTTAATCTTTTTCAGCTTGAGCTCTTTTGCGTTTTGTAGGTGTGCAGAGCAGGTAGCAGCGTCCTCCCAGAGACTTGCAGCTTTAATTGGAGAAAAAGGTGGTTTTATGAAATACTTGGCTCAAGGTGGCTGAATGTAGATGTGCACCACCTTTTTTATTTGCACAAGATGGTGAAAACTATAACAATTTTTCCTCCACCTGATAGTTATTCACTACTTTCTGTTTGTCTCTTCAGTAAAATCTCCCACAATGCCGTGAAGTTTAGGCTTTAAGCGTAACAATAAAACAGGTAAAGACGGATAAACACTTTCGTAAGGCACTGTAAGTCTATACGACAAAGATTTTAACTTTTGAGCAAATGGTTTTCCTCTTTTTCTCAAAGACCTTCGCTGGAGTCATAATTTGCTTTGTTTGCTTTTGCCTTCTGTAAGTTGCTGAACATGCACTTGTTTCCCCTTCTCAAGAATCAGTGAAGAAAAGTGTCTCATCAAACAAAAGGCTTGATGTTTTAGCGTTTTGAAGAGAAGAGGAAGCAGCAGACATACCAATACGATATAACTGGGCCACAGCAGCCACAAAGCTGCCAGCATTATCCATTGTATGAGTCGTCACAGGCCTTGCTTCCAACTAACAAGTGGCTCACGAACAAATGCAAAGTCAAAATATATAAATAAACAAGCTAATAAGCGTTGGGGCTGTGGGGGAAAGGAGCAAGACTTCCATTGTGGCGCATGCTTTATTTGGCCTTTATCTACTGGGTAGGGAGTGCAAACGAGGCATCGTGTAAGCATTATGATTACATCGTGTGGGTTTGTTACACGGGAATGTAAGATGCACTCAGCTCATTCTGCTCTGCAGAGCACAGGGTCCCTCACCAGCCTCCAAAGCATCCGCAGCGCAGAGGTCTGAGCAACCAGGACGCACGCGAGGATAATCTTATTAGCTGCGCTGAAAGCTACTGATCAACTCGGTTGTTGCACTCGTTGTCCTTGGGAATAAATAAATGAAGGCACTTTGCATTGGAAAGTGCATTTTTAAACTTTTAACTCAGCTGTTTGCTAATAAGAATGCCTTAAAAATTGTGCATGTGTTGAATATGAACAAAGAAAAGATAACTACATGTATAAATTCTGAATGTACTAAAAGCAAGAACTTTAAAAGGTGCTTTAAGTGGTTAAAAGTTGAGTCCACCGCCATTTATGGAAACAGTTGCTGTTTAACATGGTTTTACTTTTATTTTACAACAAATACAAATCATCTACAGGCACCTTTATCATCTGTCTTTAGCGTCTCGTGTTAGCAATTAGCGCAGTCAGGCTGGTCAGCTTTACAAAATAGCAGTCTCCATGCATGCTTTGCTTTCCAGTGAATGCAGATTCTTACTTTAACTCTTGAGAGGAAATGCTGCCAATGTTTTCCAAATCCAGCATGTTCAATGACTCACAGAGGTTGAACGCTTAAAAGGGTAAAGCTGAGCAACTTTGTTGGACCCAGGTCAGCCTTCCTGTTTTCTGCTGGAAGTCCCACTCTCTCTCTCCCACTCGCATCCTGAATGAATCACAGACATGTGTTGACATGTGGTAGAAGGTACAGTTTATTTTCTAAATGACTTATTACATCTTTTACAGCACCTCACTCACAATTGAATCAGCTTTATTTTTTTAACTTGGTAGCTTTGTGCACACTGAATATTTAAGGTTTAATTATGCGCTAATTGGAAAAACGTTTGACCTTCCGACTGCCTGGTGAATATTCAGGACCAAAAATCTGGTCAAGACGAGAATCGGCTCATTGCGGTGCTTCTCTACAACTTTGTCCTTTCGAGTTTAAGCTAATATATTGGGGCCCAGATATGAAGCGGTGCTTTGAATTTGACACCCAGTGCCTCTGCTAGAGATTATTCCCTATTAAATAAGGAAGTAGTTCCACAGTTGTCCTGTTGTTCTGACAGAACTCACCGATACAGACTTCTTGTTTTAGTAGCTATAAACACTCTGATTAAGCCTCAGCTACTTTACAGTTGTTTGTGTGAGATCATGTTGAGTACCATTGGAGAAAAACAGCGACAGAGGGACAGACAAGATACAATTTGTCAGCACTGTGAAGACATTATGACTGGCTGACCAATAGCCGCTGGCTATGCTACATCTGATTTGATGCTTTCCATCGGTACTAAACTTCAGTTCCGGGTGCATTTGATGATTCTCTTTAGAAATCTAAAATGCTTGGACTGGTTAAACATCAACTGGACAGTACTGTCCAGAATCAGAGATTCTTTAAAACACAGTGCGCTAGGGCAGTCCTGGCAGCAATTATTATAGGACCTAAATTTTGATTGTTTAGATGCAAACTAAGTAGGCTACATGCTACGAAAAGTTGAAAAGTTAAAGGAACACAACAATATTTGGAAAAGTATTTTTTCTCTTTTTCCTCAAGGACATTTGATTGAGACGTGATCAACTAAAAGCTCTTACATTTTAGCATTCCGGAGAAGTTCATGCAGCTAACTGTTAGCTGCTAACAAAGCTAAATCTGTTTTAGACTTCCCCATTGGCACTAAAACTAAAGAGCTAAAACATTTTTAATGAGTTTTTCTGCACTTGGAGATCTCTAGGTCCAAATGGAAAATTCTTCAACTAATATTTCGGCACTGACCAGCGATTTTTTTTTAAAGACGCAATTTTAAATTTGTAAAACCTTTAATGTATTTGTGAAGCACAAAGAATGCCTTTCAGTGATTTATTTTGGCACTTCCACCATCTTGGAAATAGACAAACAAACACCAAAGCTGGCTCGTTCTGCACTGATTAAACATTATTTGAAACCCAGTTTGGGATTTTGGTGAAACCTTTACTGGGTTGCATGATATACAGCATCTGCATTAACATCGCTGTCAGCATATCCGTTATCAGTGCGATGGGTTAAACCGGGTTGGTATTATTACCCGATGTTTGTTTCCATCTTGTCACCATTCGTGTATTTTTTGAAGGGGGTGAAGGGGGTGGCTTTGTGGTATTTTTCTGGGCATGCGTCGGTGATAGTGCTGCAGCACAAGATTCTTGGATGTATAGCAGAGAAACAATGTCAGCAGTGTGGGCTTGTTTTCATGGTGTTGAAAGGGCAGGAAAATATATAGAATGGTGGTACATATTGGTTATCAGCCATGACGGCAGTATTAGTGTGATATATCAATGTCGACCCAAATGTTCATATTGCTGAATTCCTATACTGTATGTAAAAAATTGTCAAATTCACTTTTCTCAAAAGAATTCCTAAAAAAATCTTCTCTTGTTCTCATGAACAATTGTTGTGTTTGATCATGTTTACAGATGTATCGTTATACCCCTAATATCTGCTATTTTCACGCGTCTGTGTTTGTGTGTGTCTAATTCCTCCTAAATGGAGCCTATATGAAGGGCTGGTCTCCATGAGTTGTAAGGCCAGGGCTTATTGCCATGGGGGCACGTTGTGAGGTTCTTTCTTCAATGGTGACCCGCAGCCACCAAATCCCGCTCTTTTTCCAGTTTTGCCTTTAGAGGCCAAGGGCGCTCTAAGGGCAGTGTCAAACACAAGGTGGTAACCTAAGCATATAGGGTTTCCGCCAAGAGTTCCCCTACTGAGAGTTTTGGGAACAACTCCGAATACTTTGTCTGGGAATCAGCAAACACTTCCACTGTCCTCTTAAGTGTTCTCCCTTCTCATTTCTCCCGATGCAAACACATGCAAAGCAAGCATATTCTGTTTTATTGCTAGATTCAGCTAATCTTGCCGTAGGGCTTTGACTCCTTCTCCCCCCCCCACAACCCCCCGTTCCCTTCGCCCCTCAGTGTTTTAGTCATTCCAGCTGTGAAGGAGCCCTTAATATTGTTGGCATAGCTGCAAATTGTGCAAAACACACATAGGACACACAGGAAAACATGTGCAGGCATGCAGGGGCGCAGTGAGGTGCACACAGATGCATGCGTGCATACACATACAGACACATGCTCCTCCCCCTCTCCATTCATTTTGTTCTTTATCCCACTTTTGCTCACAATCTGCCTCAATCGTCTACATCTCCCATCTCTCCCCTCCCCTCTAACTTGCTGCGCTGCGGTGCGTTTGTGCTGTGCTGATAAGCCTAAGATAGCAGATCTCGGTGGTCGCTGATGTAATGATGATGAATGCTGCGGTGCTGCCAGTCTCCCCCCTCCGGGGGCCCTCAACACTGAACAGTCGTCCTAATGAAATGAACTCAAATACGCTCTCCCCCCCCCCCCCCCCCGTCTGTGAGGGAGGGGATCGCCAAATCTAAGACGACACTTCAAGAGTTTATATTTAAACGTCCGGAGGTTTCTGACAGCATGTGTGTCATAGAATTAAGTGTGTGAAGATGCAGGATTTAAATAACTACAACAGTGATTAGTTTTTTTATATATCATTAGTACTTGTTTAAGCTTGCATGAAAAAGGGACGTTTTTTTTTTTCCAAAGAGAAAAGTTTATTTTTATGTTTCACTTTGATGTCTACAATTTGCAGATGACTTTCAACTCTGCGCCTTTGTTACCAATGCGTATAATTTATGTTAAATTGATTTCGTTAATGTGCTTAAAAATAAGATTTTTTTTTTTTTTTCCAAGGGAACAGTGGAAATTGTGGCGTTTAAACCTGTTTAATCTTTTGCCTCGTCTGTGTGGAAGGATTACAGTCGAACCCAAATAAAGATAAAGACCCCGTTTTATTTTTATTTTATCTAAGGCCTCGTCCACGTAAAAATGCAGTTTTTCCAAAGCAATCTCTTAATTTGTCATTTTTATAAAGTTCTTTGTAAGTTCGCTTCTAGCAGCGCCTTGATCCACAGGAAAACACGGATGACCCATAAAGCTATGCTGTCGCCGGCCTGTATGTGGCGCTGTAGAGCATCTGTGGAAATACACTAAAAACAAAGAAGTTTAGCATTTCAAAACAGGCACCCACACAAAAACGCATGAGTGCTCATGTTATGAGTTGTTGATCACTGAGATGAGTTTCCAAAAAACAAAAAAATACCGTTCCCAAAGTGCAACTTAAAAAATAAAAATTGCTTTCTTTAGACAATGTTTATGTTTGCTGATTGCGCCCAGTGTAAAGTTCTTTTCAGGCTAAAAAAGGACTAAGTAAATAACTCTCGGAGTATATTATTTTATGTCAAGATGAAACTGTTTTTTTGGCTTCTTTTTACAGTCAAAATACGTGACTATGCCACTTAAAAGGATAAAGCAGAAAAAACTTCTAACTATCAAATGTTATCTGCAAACATCTTGCTCTCTTTTTGAATAACAGCAGACTCTGTATGAAATAGTCTCCTTTTAAACATCTTGTTACACCTTTTGTGCTTCCTCTGAATTTATCGTTGAAGTTTCTTACTTATACTCAATAAAGCTAACCGAGTCTTCTTCCTTCAGTAACACCTTCCACCCTGAAGAGTGCGGCCATTCGTGTAACCTCTCAGGACTAAGGTGGGGTGTGTTCGCTGTTCGGAAAATATCAGACATTTGAGTTTTCATTCATCGGATCGTCATGTCAAGCTGGAAATCGGACAGTTTTGGGCACCAACTGATTTTTTGATGCATCGGTGCAGCATTTATCTCCAGTGCCTACTTCTAAATGACTTATCCAAATCTAAAGTGGTATACAAACTACTATTTCCTTTTGCTTTCTACTTATTATAAATATGTCTTGGTGTTTGATCTCAGAGGTGAAGGGTCAGATAGCCAAAAAAAAAAGCGTGATGTGCAGTTTTAAGTTATTCTGTGGAGCATAGGGGAACGCCCTCCTCAGTGTATAATAAGGTCCCTGGATGGAAGAGACTTTGCGTTGGTACATTTCAGAGAAATTTCCAGGAAAGCTGACAAAAATGAGCAACACGACAGGCGAAAGAAGAGACGGGAACATCTGCAGAATTGGGTGTGGGCGTCCAGGTCAGAGGGATTATGGGTGAAAAGGTCCCGCTTTTAATTGCTGCTTTGGAACTGTGGCCTGCCTGGCGGAGCACAAAAGGCCCGTCAGACACGCTTCAGTTGCTTGGACTTCTGAATGTTTGCCCGACCAGAGGAATGCCCCGCTTTCGCCTCTACCCCCCCCCCCCCCCCCCCCAACTCCAATTCAATCCCCAATCCTGACCCTCATATTCACCATACTTTTCCTTTTCCCTCTGGACTCACACACACACCTGGGACACATACGTATTTCGTGCTTTAAAGTACTTCCTTTACATAAAGTTCGTCTTTGTTAACCACATTGTTGCAGCAGTTCACAAACACACCTGCATCACAAACGTTCTAGCAATTAACAGCCCCCCCCCCCAATAAAAAAAACACCCCTTTATCAGACACATTGAGAGGTGAACTGAGATGATATCTGCGCCGGACCCATAAAAAAAAAAAAGTTTCCAGTTTTGGGACGGCTGCTACACACATATTCATGCGGGAGCGATTAGAGGACAAGCCCTCGTTTAATTCTGTTTTGATTGGTAGGGGTGTAATTGCATCGTGTTATTTCCCCCCCTCTCTTTCTTTCTCTCTCTCTCTCTCTCTTTTGTAAGCAATTGCTTACAGATGTTGTTTTCGGGTCAGAACGGATGACAGACTGTGGTTTTTCAGGGGGTTGGGAAGAAACAAACAAAGCGCACAGTGTTTGTCTGAAGTTTACCCCTCAACACTTCCCCCTTTGCCTTCCTTCCTTTGGGAGTTGGAAAGAAATCACCGCCCCCCTGCTTCTTCTGGGCTCTGCCACACTGTTCTCTTCGCATTCTAGCTAACTTTACTACCTTTTTTTTGTTATACGCGTGTTTATGGAGCGCAGGACAAATAAATAGTAGAGGGGGTAATTAACCCGCCTTTATTGTAAAGAAAATGCTTGTTAGACTAAATATTTCCACTAGTTATCCATGAATTATGGAGTCTGTCCTCTACTTTGTGCCGTATGTCCTGTACTTTGGGTAAATGAGGGGTTGTGTTGTATCACCGTCCGTAATCAGAGGACCTACATGACCTAGATAGATTTGAGCTTGTAGACAGCTGCCGAGGTGCTGAACTGAGCAACATGTTTGCTAGACTTTTGGCTGAACCCCGTCTTCAACCCGCAGACAGTATTAACTTGAACCACCTTTATTCTTTAAAAGAAAAATTGCCCGGCACCGTGATATTCCCAACGGGGCCTTCAAGCAAGCCTTGTTTTTTTTTTTATCAGGACTCTGAGTGTTTCTCTGTCTGTGGTATCCCCTTAAGGATTCGCCTTTCTCTCTTTGGAAAGAGCGCTGGAGTGGGATTATCAGTGTATCCACAAGCTGCCTGTACGTTTATTCTGAGATATAAAACCTTGTCAGGATCTCCAGCCTTGCTCGCCGTATTGAGCTGTTTTAGAAAAAAAATAATAAAGAGTCAGGAGTTCAGCTGAAAAATAAGGTGAACCGAGATTTGGATGTTTAACCAGGGTTGGTCCTGAAGTAGATCAGAGCCCAACAGGTTGGTTTGTGTTTTAACTTTGGGTCTATAAGGCAAAGCATTTTTTTTGGAAAGTTAAATTTCCTATCTTCCTCTTTTCTGGGATTATAATTATGACAGGAAACGGTGGCCTTGTCGTTTTTACCACTCTTCAAAATGGGAAAGAAAACAGAACATGCTATTCAAAAGAGGCAGACGTGTGTTAACCTTCGTAAATAGAAACTAGCTACTAAACTCACTCTTCTCTCCAGTCAGAGTAGTAATTAAGAGTGGATTAGTCCCTTGTTTAATTATTCCAACACTCACTTTGAGGAGTATTGCAAAGTGGCATGTCAGGCTCACCAGGTCTCCATATCCACTATTAAAATAAAAAAATACCATCTACTTGCTAACCTGTTTGGGTGACCTGTCTTTAAAAATGTCTTTTCTGTCTTACCAACATAAAAGACAATGTGCCAAGTCCCCTAAACTCCAATGTGACTTTAACTGGAACCGTAGGTCAGATCAGACTAAGGTTAAGCTTTTGAGCGATAAACACTCCATGTGGGTTTGCTGTTAATAAAGAACGAATGTGAGGAAAGTACAGTGGAGGACCTGTGATGCTAAGGGCCAGTTTCTCTTTCAGATTCCCTGGGGATCTTTTTAGAGTGCCCAGCATCAGCGACTAATTTAAATACCAGGAGATGTTAGATAATCTTTGAGCCTCTGCCAGAAAAACGGGTCATCATTAGGTTTTTCAGTAGGAGAGTGATCTGAAAAATTATCTAATCAACACAAGGAACAGTTCCCCAGACACAGAATCGATGTTCTTCCATTGCCATCATCTCCAGACTAATAGAAAACCTGTGGTCTGAGTTGAAGGAAAAAGAAAATTATAAGAAAGGACCCGGGACTACCGGGTGTTCTAGAGATTGTCCAAAAAGCGATTGGTCCAAGGTCGTTCTCTCTGTATTCTTACATATCTTTAATATTAATTAATATCGAGGGCATTGTGAATGAAACTCATTGGAAATGTTGAGCTTTTGAATCGCACCAGTTTTAAAAGAGGGTGAGAAATAGTTAAAGGTTGAAAAAATTTATTTAAAATCAAGTTCATTAAGAAACAAAAACTTTCAAGCACCCAATTGAAAAGATTTTTTTTTATGTTTTTGTCTTGATATCTAGATGTCCTTATGACTGACTACCTGGCAGTTGACCATGATCTTGCAAGATTGTTTTTAAATAGATTTTTAGCTTCCTGTGGTCCCATAGATACTTATCTACTGGTATAGGTTCTATAAAAAGAATCACCTTTTTTCTTTAGAAGGAGACGGATGTATCTAGGTGACGTGGCCACAGCTTAATTAAGTTGGCCCTTAAAGGTGGATGGAAATGACTGACACAGCATACGTTGAAATCAAAGCCCGACGTGAATATAAAATAAGGGTCAAGAGGGTTTGTGCTTGCCGGTGCGTGGTTGCTTTCAGGGACAATTGGTCCTAATTCATCTCGTTGCGTTCACCTCATTGCTCTAACTTCTTCTTCCCCAGTTCGTCCGTCTCCATGAGGTCCTGAGGAATGAGAAATCACCATGGAAACCCAGTCCCAGGCCAGTTCAGCAGCTGAGAAGAAGAAGAGGGTGGAGACCATTGTGGCTGCGAAGGGCTCATCGGCACGCACTGACATCAGCGAGAAGGCGGTGGCCTCCAGCACCACCTCAAACGGTACATCTTGCCTCTAACGTCCACTAAAACTCTTTGGTTCACGTGGACCAGTGGTTCGTAAGCGCTTAGGGTTTCAACCCACAAAGAAAAGCTGCTTCAGTGACTTTTTACCCCAACTATTGATGGTGAAAAAGGGAAAAGAGGACAAGTAAACCAACTAAATGAGGTCAGAGTGAGAGTACTAGCTGCATAAAAAACTACTAATATGTTCTGAATCAGTTTGGGTCTCATTTATTGAATATGCCAAGTTTAGATTAAATTTTTCTGAGTAAATTCATTTTTGGAGATTTGTTTTTTTTAAAAAAAAAGATATCCCCTTCTACTTAATATTTCCCAACCCTATATGTGGGAACTATTAATACAGACATTACTGAACTCATTTACAGAAACTGACACTTTAACAAGATCAAGGCAGGGCTCGAATGCGGTCAACCTGATCTGATCTGATTTAAATGTATTTTTCTAATTATTCACTGTCAAGTTTTTGATGGAAATATTCTGCACCAGATAAAAGAAAATGATGAACTGTGTAAGGAAGCACAGCCTGTTGTATCGAATTGTTGACTTTCCAGCTATTCCTCTGTCTTAGTAAGAATATGGTGACAGTGGAAAGAAACAACTCCCTTATAACAGGTAGAGGCTTCCAACAGAACCAGGCTCGTTATGAGCAACAGCGCTAATACTAGCAATAGCACGGCTAATGAGTCCATTCACAAAGGAGAAAACTAAGCAGAGGACAAGCCTAGAAGGATCTTCCATGGGTAAAAAAAGCAGAGTACATGGCTGCAATAGTAGTACTTCCTAATGGTGTAAATCACCAGCTTTATCACCATACAATGTTATACTGATTTGTTTGGATGTTGATATATTTGCCGATATAACAGTGTTACAATTTCCTATCGATATGATGTAATATTATCTACCCATCTAACACTAAATGACATTGGTATTAATTCACAAGAAATTTCTAAATTTCTAAGTAGGTATTTAAATCAAAAACAGCATTCCTCTCACTTTAATAAATTTCAACATAAAGGCATATCTAAAAAAAAAAAATGATATAGATCGATATTGTCATTTTGCATCAATGTAATTGGATTGTTACTCATTTAATTGATATATCGAAGTGGATCGATGTATTGTTACACCCCTAGTACTTTCTAGGATAAGGAAAAACAAGGAGAGTACAGCAACTTAAATGCAGCAATACCTCTGTCAATACCTTAGACATAAGAGACACAAAATTAAACAGAAGCACTGAGCTAGGAGTACTTTCTGTGGAAAAAACTAAAGTTATTTCTGTTTTTAAATCTGTATTTCACTAAAAAGTTAGAAAGAAACAGATCTTTCTTCTGGGCCTAACATTTTCTCATTATGATTAAAAGGTCAGCGTGTATGTCTTTGTTTCGGGTTCATCACGTTTCTCGTACAACACTCTTTGGTAGCAGCTCGGGCATGTTTGCACAGCGAGGTCTTCAACACATGCCATTAAAAGGGCGCAGAGCTTCATTAAGCCTGTCGTCATTCAGCCGTTCATTTTCAGATCTTTGGCTGGAAAGAGAAGTATTAAATGGCACATTTTGTGGAAAGCCTCAGAGGATCAAGCCAGAGTCATAATAAAAACCGGTGTTGAGATCACCACATCCCAAGCTGCAGCTGTGCTCATTAGTTGATAGAGGATTTGGAGAACTTGCTGCAAGAGTTGGGAACGGACGCTTGACCGAGTGTTTTCTGACTCACCGCCATCAGCCCATGGACGTGTGAGAGCGGGAAGAAAACAATACGGGGAAGAGTAAATAAGTTGCTGTGCCTCTACCTCCAGATGGGACTTATCGCAGGAAGTGGGTAAGGTAATGCGTCTTGAAGCATCCGAGGAACGCGTTCACTCTCACCCTCTCCCAGATGGCCAGCGCTGTTTTATTCATTAACGGGACAGCGCGGAAGAAAAGTTAGTTGTGGAAAAAGCATGGCTGCAATTTGGCTCTGTGATTGGGGATTTTTCTTAGTAATGTCCTTGTAATTACGGCTCCGAACGGCACACGGTTTGTCTAGAAAACCTTGCAAAGGGAGTCCGCTGTACTGAAGTGGCTATTGTCACACTCCTTATAGCTACAGTAGTCTCCTAACGCACTTGATGAGGGAAGGAATAACACTTATCGGCAGAGAAAGGTCCCTTTTTTAGATCTTAATATCTGTCACGGCATCATAATATTGCTTACAGATTCTTTGTGTGGTTATAATTACAGCACATTCCCAAATTCCCCCCACCAGAACTCTTAACCTCTTATCAGGTGTAACCCTACACTGGCCTCAACTTTAACCCTCGCAGCCCCCTACCCTGCTGCCTCCATCCAAACAAAAGGTAATTGTGAGCATCTGTGGAACCCCAGCGACTAGTTCGCTCACGTGGTGTTTGCCCGGCAGTACGAGAAGTTACAAAACCTGGAAAATGTGGAGGGGTGGATTTGTTGCTCGGTGTTTGAAATGGCTCTCAAGCGGAACATAATAGACTTTTCTTGGATCAGATCATTTTTTTTTCTGTTCTTTTCCCCGTTTTCTTTGACTTAGTTGTGTCCAGGTTGAGTAATCACTGAGACAGAGTTCCCACATGGTTGGCTAAATGGTGGCTTCATCCTGGGTGCCATTCATCTCCGCGGGCTCCCCTCCTCCTCGTCTATTGACAGCTCAAAGGAGCCGACCGGGCCACGACAGTGCTGTGATTGGGGCTCTTTAGGAGGATTTTTTTTTGGGGGGGGGGGGGGGGGGGGGGTTGTTCTCCCCTACAGTTCCCATCATTCACCAGGCAGGTGGACCACAAAATCCACTAATTCTTTGTTCAGTTCCATTCCTTAGCCGAGTACAATCTGTCATTGGGGCATCATTTGCTGTTTTAAAAAAGTGTTTAGTTTTAATTTTTTTTTTTTGCAAGATTTGTAGAAAACTCTAAGAAATAGTTGTTTTAGCAACAGATCTTTTATATCCTATGTTACGAAAGTCAAAAATGCAGTGAGAAGCAATTTGTGGCCAGATACTGATTTGGTCAGTATCCCAAGGTCAGGAATTAAATCCCAGGTGGCTTTCTTTAACGACTAATGGCATCTGCATACGGGACACCTGGTCTATCGCTACACCGTATGCCGGCACAGATTTTACTGATATTTTAAAACAAAGATAGAAAGGGTGCAGAGTTGACAATTACAACTTTATTTAGCATAATGTGTTAAGGATTAGCACCGCTAGTGGAATTAGGGCAGCTAGCATAGTTGGCGCAGATAGCACTGTTTGCGCAACTGGCGTTACTTAAACAGGAGTCTCTGCGTTTATGTTTCAGAGAATCTAGATCCTTAGATCCTATGACCTGAGATTTTCAAGTCTGTGACCTGAGTCTGTGATAGCGTATTCCATCACAGACTCAGGCTTCCTGTTATCTGCTGAAAGTCTTGCTCTCCCTAATGTGCTTGCAACTTGAATGAATTGCAGACAGAAATAGTTGCTAGAGGTTCAGAATACAAGACCTGCTCTCTATAGCTCTCTGTCAGCCTTCATGATCGTCGGATCTCTGACTTCATTTTGAAAACGCTTCCCCGAAACCGAAAATGGCTAACTTTCTGTCTTCTTTCAGTTACATCGTCCACACAGAAGAACGCTGGTGTCAGGGTGCCTTGTTAGCGCTTAGTATGGTGCCTTCACTGACTGGAATAAGATGAGGTCAGTGGTCAGTGGTGTTGTGGTAGATGCAACCTGGTTGTGCTAAGGAGTGTTCCCTGATTGGTGAAAGATTGGATTTTTGATCGGTTCGGATTTCAGGGTTAATCAAGCTTAAAGTCTTTCAATTCCCTCCCGCCAGCTGATTTCTCAGTGTCACTCTAGTGCAAAACCTTTTTAATTTTTGCAGTTAAAAAAAGAGCAAGGGCAAGAGTGTCTAAGATGCAAACAAGTTAAGCTCTGAAGGGCTTCTTGTTAGAGCCCTATGTTACCAGAGAAATCCCTAAGCAAATACATAGCATGGCTAAAGAGTTTAATGGAGAAAAAGAGCACATGAATACATTGAAAAAAAATCTTTTCAAAGAGGGAAAAGAGGTACAACGGAGGGGAGGGGGTTAGATAGAGGGAGAGTGAGGGCCCACCGTCTTTTTAGGCAGCCATTTAAATGATCAACAGTAAATAGAGGGGAATGTCATCTGACAGAAATAAAGTTCCCGTTAACAGCGGGGATGGAAAGTAATTTACAGATACGCTGTCCCCGCCATCTTTGTGCCTCCCAGATAAGGTTTCATTTCAGAAACGGATAGGAGACATTTTCACTTACGGGCCCCCATTCTGGGACACCTGTGATAACAGCTTGTGGACCCCTAATTGAAAATGGGTTTCAAAATGGATTTTCACTTTTCTTCCTCCTTCCTCTCCCCCTTCTCATACATTGCCTCCCTCCCTCTCCCCCTTCCTCTCTCATGACTAACTTCCCCCTCTAGGCTCCCCTCACCCCCTCTTATTTTCTCCGGCGTTCCCTTGTCGTCGGCTGCATGTGAAGGACAGAGAGGGAGGGAGAGGGGAGTGAAGGGGTTTGGGTGGGGGGTAGGGGGTGCAAATGAAGCATTGGGAGCAGATCATCCCTCAGCCTGTGCCACGGCGATGACAGGCCCATGATCCGTCTTATTAATGAAATCATTGATCACTTGATGGGGCTCATAATCAACTGTTTCTGCACTATGTCCTGCCTCATCTCCCCCTCCCTCCTCCCTCTTCATGCTGCCACCTCTGTTCTCCACCTTTTAGCTCCTGCTGGCCCTCCTCCTCCAAAAAGTACAACTAACATTTCAATATTCTGTGAAGTCACGAAAAAAACTGACTTTTATGGGGTGGGTGGGTGGGGGGATACGGTCTTGCCTGCAACTACTGTGCCGTCTGTATTTGCACTTTATTTTATGGGGGGGCCACAGAGGTAGGCAAGGCCCCGCCTCATGTTACTCTGCCATGCCTGTTGGGGCTAATGAGAGAGAACTGATGGATGGATAAGAGACCTGATGCAAACCTCTGCTGGCCTTAAGGGTCAAACAGTCCAATGGCCGAGGTGTTATAGGGTCTGACATTAACCTCCACACAGGGAAACAGGCTTTTATAGTCAAAATACCTCTTTAGGGTCTACACATAATGCTCCCTAGAAATGTTTTTTTCTTTAAAACTTAAAAATCTAAAATTTAGCCACAATTTTACAGCCTATGTGATAATACAAACTATATTTGAGAAATATACATTGTCTCTCCTAAGTGTTCATAGCCCAAGTTGCAGACAACTTCAATGCGTTTCGTTTTATGTGGCAGACCAACACAAAGGAGAGCTTAAGTGAAAGAACAACGACGTGGCTTTCCAAAGTGTTTTGCAAATGAAACGTAAAACCGAGCGTCATCCTGAACTCGCCGTCCTCAAGGTGAAACGTAGGGGTGGCGGCTTCATGCAGCGCGGGGATGCTTCTCTGCTGCAGAGACAGGGTGGCAGGTCAGAGCTGACGGGTAGATAAACCTGTGAGAGGCTGCAAAACACCTGAGACTGGGGCGGACGTTCACTTTTCAGCAGGACAAGGTCCCTAAAGGTGTTGCAGGAGCCACAGAGTTGTGACTGATGTGGGGTGAATATAAATGTACACCACACATATAATGCCGTTAAAATACGCTGATGTAACTGAAATGGGACAAAATGTGAAAAAGTAAAAGGAGGTTGAATACTTTTGCAACGCACCGAGTTGCAAAGGCTACCTGTTAGATTAGAGTTTGTAAAATCCCCACATGCATGCACACTTGACTGTGGAGCCATGGCCATTTCATGGACCTCTGCACTGAAGGCAATTTCCTGCAGCAGCAGGGAGACAGACTTTGGCAGAGCCACCTCTCGGGGGCCTGAGGCGCAGGATTAGCTTAGCCTCGCTGCCACGCAGGGCGGAGGGGGAGCCTCAGCTGGCCAGCTCAACTCCGGCCCTGCCTTGCCTCTCATGTCTGGCGCCCTTCCGCTTGCCCAGATCCGCCTGCCGGGGCCCCTCTGCTCCTCCGCCGCTGGAAGATGCACATAAGCCACTTGCCTGAAGACTTCTGCAGACCGCAGAGATGCCGCCAGAATTTAGCTGTGGTGGAATTGCACATTTGCTCTTTATTGCTCAGTGCTCTGCCTACTTGATGTTGGACATGCTTGGCTTCAGAACTAAAAGAATGTCTAATGATTGGAGAAGATAGGCACCAGGCTCCACGTAATCCTGCTACGTATCAGTGTTTTACTAGTTCGCTTTAGCTGTGGAAACATTCTTGGGACATAGCTGAGTCTGTTTCCAGTTTCGTTTGGACCCTGCCAGGGTTCATGGATGAATTTTGTGGTGTAGTTGCGCGATTCAGGTATAATCTTTGCCTTTTGCAGATGATGTGGTTGTGTTGGTGTTGGAAAATCAGGTACTCTTAGTCTGAGGTCATGGTTCTCACCCAGAGAGAAGGCGGACTACTCCCTCCTGGGTAGTCTCTGCCTTAAGTAGACAAGTTCAAGTATCTTGGTGTTTAGTTTACAAGCGGTGACAGGATGGAGCAAAAGAGGGAACCGTGGATCGGGGTTTCATCATCTGTGCTTTGGTTCGTCATGGTGAAGATACAAGCGGGTCAAAAGAGTTTCTTCTGTATGGGGCCAAGATTCCGCTTTTAAAGACAAAGTTCTCCGTCATGTGGGGGGAAACTCAAACTAGAGCTTCTTGGAGGAGAAAACTGGGCAGATTGTATACATATATGTCAAACTGTGCATCCTTAATAGTCTGTGAACTCGTTGAGATCCACCAGAATGAGCCTGAAGATTGTTGTTAGGCAGAGGAACGTAAAGCTTTCCCTCCTGGACCAAACACCAAAAATAAGCGTAACACAATAGGTGGATTGTTTGTTGCACCATGATTGGCTTAAGAAGTCAACTTCATACAAAATAAAATAAAGTCTAACTCGGTCAGAGTAACAGAGGATGGCAAAGAGGTTGAAATTACAGATGCTCTAAGAGTAATTTTCCCTGTCATAATGGGTCCTTGCAGGATCTTGAGGTACATTTCAAAGACAAACTAAGAACCAGAAATGCCTGAGGGTCTCCAGTCAATTGGGTCAGAAGCGGCAAACCATCGTCTTTACGACATATCAGCTCAAAGACCGTCAGGCATCCTGCTCCTCCTGAATCTGCTGTCCTGCTGACCTCAGAGAGGCTCAGGGGTGACCAGAGGCCCCATAAACCCGTAAACCAATAAAGCATGGAAACAGCAGTTGATTATTCTACCATCCTGTCCATTTGTTGGCAGGCATCAGTAGCTCCCCTCCCACCAGGAGGCACAAAGCACGAGTGTCCTGATCCGGCCTGCAGGATTTATTGTGTTTTCTTTTTCTCTGCATCCTCCCTGTTGTCTTCAATCGCCCTCAGCTTCTTACCACTAGTGGGGTTCCTTGCTGAATGGACTTAGAGGATTCTAGACTCTGTTAATGTTTGTTGTCGACTTAAAGGAGAGCGTTCAATACATTCAAATCATACAGCTGATATATGAACAGAAATAGTTGAGCATAAATTGTTTATGGCTTATAATTTGTGATTTTGCTAAGGTATTTTAAAGCACCAGTAGTTTGTCAGGTGTACATATCTTTATGTCCCTCCCTGGTATTTGATTGCATGAAATTTGTAATTTGTTAACATAAAACATCTATTTTAATAAAACGTTCCTTGTTAAATTTCTTATTGAAAATCTGTGAGTCATCTTCCTTCAGTATTGTCTCTTACACTGAAGAGTGTTGCTGTCAGTGTGACCTGTTTGCACTTAGGTTGTTTGTGCTCAGTGATTGGAAAAAAAGTTTTTTTGGTTTCCTAATTTAGTGAGTTGAGATTTACTTTTTCACCATGCCTGTAAAGCGCAAAATTAGTCATCTTTGGCTTAGGAGGCGTAGCTTTGTAGTTCAAGCACAGCAGAAATAACAGAGAAGTGGCTGAAACCTATATTCTTTCCACTCTCGGCTAAAAAGGCAGTGTTGTAAAAAAGTAACACAAAAATAGGACAATTAAAGTGTTCGATTGAGTATCAAATCCAAAATAAACTTGAAAGTAATTTGTTCTACGACCAAACTTTGAGGCATTTGTTTTACAATGTTAAAAAGGTTTTTCTTGTTTATACAAAATTGTATTTATTTAAGGACCCTGCATGTGCTGCAAACTGGCAATAACTGTATAAAGAACTTAAAGGGGTTGTTCAAACTTATTGGAATGGGGCTCTGTGGAGAGGTCGAGTGGTTCAGTTGTATCAGTCTCAAAGGTATTTTGTCATTTAGGCTGTGTGCCATGGATGCAGCGTTTTGGGAGACTTTAAACGATTATTTATGAAACCGGGTCCCAGAGTAGATACATTTCAAAACACTGGTTTTATTTTTCCCCGTGTACATGCGAGCCGCAATAATTTCACGAACGAGGACGTCGTAGCTTTGCATCTCTCGGGAACCTCGCATGCCTTACTCTCACAAATAAAGATGCGGCCACCTGGTGTTGTGGCTTTGTTATGGCTGTTAGCAGCATCCTTGGACACTTCCTTTCTAATGAGCCTTGTTTACGCCACGAGTCGTCTACACATGCCCGCTGTTTCTTGCGTGTTTCTTTGGCAGTGTCATAGCGCCACCAATGGGCCTACTGCATGCTTTTTTGTTGTGCTGCGTCCTGTCATGTCGACGCATGTTTTTTTACGAAAATTTACCGTGTTCGTCTCCGTGTGAACAAGGCCTTAGTGTTCTGGAGAAATGTTGGCCCACTATTCTTCACAACATGGCTTCGGGTTTGCCGGCCTTTATTCATGCAGTCCCATTACAGTAGCTTTATCAATTTGACTTTCACTTTCCCATCGCAACACCTCCATTTATCATTTTCCAGCCATTGCTGTAGATTTACCGCTGTGTTTAGTAGGGCTGGGTATCATCTAGGATGAGCCGATTCGATATGATACTCGATACATAGCTCACGATACAGTATGATTCTCGATATAGCTCAGCTTGATTTGACTCCAAAATCAATATTTATTACTTTTAAATGCTCAAAGTCATTCAATCAAACAAAAAAAACAGCCAAATATTATATTTATGTTCAATTTATTGAACACTGATATATTAACAGGAAAATAAAGTGCATTTGGTTCAATGCATTTAACGTATCATAGAAACCAAAAATGTGCCCAAACGTCTGATTTTTAGGGACGAAGACGCTTCTAAAATCCTGCCGGCCGTTCCGTAAATTCCTCTTACTTGCACTTGCTCGCTGCAATAACGCCCCCTGGTGGTTGGGAGGTATATCGATATTGAAAGCCAGAATATTGATATTAAATCATTTTTAAAAACATCGATATTAATCTTTGTATCGATTTTTATGCACAGCCCTAGTGTTTAGGATCAGTGTCTTGTGGCCGACCCAGTTAGGGACAAACTTCAGCTGTCGGACAGATAACCCCCACAATTGACTCTGTTCCACCATGAAGTCCAAAGTAAAGTCCATGAGTGTAAAGTTAGAGAAGGCCATTGTGGTCATTAATCACAGGCTCTCCAGTGCCACCAACTATCTAATAAACACCGTTAAAAGTGTTGGATGGTGGTTGTTTGGTGCCAAAACATGTTAATAAATGGCAACAAATGTTTTAACCAGGTGCCACCAGGCGTTCAGAGAGTATAGCGCCACCAGGTGTCAATGAAACACATGGTAGCACTTAAAAAAACAGTTGGTGACATAAAATCCGATGCTTTGCCCACCGATTTTGATTTCCAATGAGCAAGAAGGCAGTCAGAGCCTCCAGAACAGTCAAATACTTCAGAAAGCCTGGAGTTGATTCTGGGTAGAGTTTATTACATATCTCCTGGTGTTCATAAACATATAGTGACATCAAATAAAGGGCAGAAGGTTTTAACGGTATTCATCAGACACCAGATGATGGTAGAAAAGATGTGATAAATGGCCTTCTATACCAAGTCGGCAAGTTCTGTGGCTTGAAGATGATCCCAAATCATCACCCCACCACCACCGTGCTTGACTGTTTCAGGTGTTTGGCCGTTACGTATCGCGACATGTTTGGATAAAACCAAACATCTCTACTTTTTGTGTCTGAAAGTCATTGTTGTAGAAGTCTTCTGGTCATGCTGTCATATCTGAATGAGAATGAAGAGGTTTTCTTGTGTAAACAGTAAATTAACTCTAAATTTAAAACATGCTATTGAAACAAATAAAGTCACAGATGGATTTTTTGGGTTTTGTAATCCAACTGCATTTACAAACTCTGGCCCTGGATGAATTTGCTGGGATACCTACTCCTGTGAAGACTGGCAGCTGTTTTTAATGTTTTTTGCTCATTAATAATCTTTGAATCTTTACATAGTTTGGACTTATACCCATTTCCCGGACTTACTGGTGGCAACGAATGCTTTTTGAGGCCATTGCTGATGTCTTTCCACCCTGTTAACACAAAAATGTATCCTTCAGAGCAGCAAACCACCCAAAATGCTGCTTGTACAGAGTTGGTCAGTATTGCTGATGAACAGTTAATCAGCCGCAAAGCTGTACTTGATTTCTCCCTCGAACCCAAGCAGAATGCTGTAGTCAGCAAGTTAACAAAAAAAAATCTGTATATTAGTCATTTGGTAGACGTTCTTGAAGTATTTGTTATTAGTAGTAGAATTATAAAAGATACAGTAGATGTTAAAAGAAAATTAACAACGGCCGAGTTACTACATAAATAACGGTCAAGTCAATTCATCTTTACAAAAAATTATGAAACAACAAAATCATAAAAGATGCAAAAGAAAAGGTTAAGAGCAAAAAACTGAATTTAGGACAAACAAGTTTGTCTTAATAAAGACGCATATGTAGAAATGACACAAAGATATATATATATCTATATATATATAGATATATATATATCCAGGTGTAATAAAATAACTGCATTCTGAATTTACACTTGTAGTGCCTGAAACATGTTATTGCAAGTCATCATTGCAATATCAATTTGAGCAAGATTGGAATTGCAAAGATTTGCTTGGACGCAATATTTAATCCAAAAATGCCATGGATTAAAACTCTGAGAATAATATATTTGGCCACTTGGACGGACTTCCCATTTAGGTGACCGAGATCCTGAAGGTCAAGGAGATTGGTGGGACAATTAAAATATGCAAAGGAACTCATTATTGATGAAAATGTGGGTTATTTGCAAATGACATCGTCGTTATCATATTGAAAAATAACACCAACAGTTCATGGTTTCCTAACATGGTGAAGCCCTCATTTAAAATGTGTTCTTCACCTGAAGCAGGCTGTATGTTTCAGGTCAAACCCGCCAGATTAAAACAAGACATGCTTTCATATTTGAGGGAGCAAAAGGCGCTACGCTCCTTAATCTCCCTCCCCTGACCTCCACAACCCCCGCGGGCCTCAACTCCCACCCTGCTCACCGCTCCCCTCTGTTCCCGCTCCCCTTTCCCCTCACAACTCTCTCCCTCGCAGTGTGAAAGAGGAGCCAGGATCAAAGGCCATAAACCACGGCAGTGATTTCTGGTGATTGATTAGAAGCAGAGGTTGAGAAGGAGCAACTCTCTCCTCTTCCCACCCTCTGGTGCGGTGCTCGTATTCTCCCAGGGCTTTCGTAAATAGCTTGGGCTCTAAGTGCGAAAAAAAAAAAAAAAAAAAAAGAGAAGTGCTGCCAGGGCTTGGCAGACGGAGTCCAGAAACGCATCCTAGGCCAGATTTTCCTGCCCTCCTCCTTCTTCGATGGCAGAGCGGAGCGGTGTCGGTTGATAAGAACCATTTGTTGTCTCGCTCAGATCTGGGGAGGGACAGTGTAATCCCCTCATCCTGGTCTGTGCTCAGAGCTGGAGGAAAAGAACAGAGGAGAAGGGAGGAGGAGGAGGAATTGATTTTCAGAGCGAGGGCATGTGGAGAATTGAACTCAGATGTGCGGCAAAGAAAAGCTCCACTCATGGGGAAACAAATGTCTGTTGCTTACAGCACAGGGGCTGTGCAATTTGAACTTGAGCAAGTCCTTCTAATGTTAATTGCATAGTTGTCTTTCATTATTCTCTCCCCCCCTCCTCCTCCTGTCCTGGGGACAACTTAGCCCGGAGGCCTCTCAACGAGCAAGTGGTCCTGTAAAGGCATTTTAATGGGCCGCAGCCACTCAGCGGCGCTGAGATTAGCGCTCGGACCAAATCCTTCCACATGCTTGCTTTTGCACAATTACACCCGCGCCTCTTTCTGCATTGGCGAGGCCGCCTGATCTCACCTGGAGCTGCAAGTCTAATGATGCTCGGAGTGTGGGGCCTTGCAGCGACAGCTCCGGAGCCGGCGAGATGTGTCTCATGTCAGACTTCGCGCCAGACAGGCTCCAATGAGGAAGAGAGAGGAGGAGGAGGAGGAGGAGGAGGAGGAGGGGTGGGAGTTTTTCATCGCAGCTGGAGCGAAGCCAGAACAAGAAGTGCAATTCTCCTACGGTTTTGTTTTTCCTCTGTGGTATTTAAAAAATGATCGAGAGCATTTCTGAGCGTTATGGAGTATCTCATTACGCTCCTAAAAGCTTTTTATCCATCCGCATGCTCCCAGATATGTACACAAGTATTACAGCCTGCAAAAAAAAAAGTAGAAAAAAAAAAACTCCCATCAAGCATGCATGCAAGCACGCAGATGCGTTCACTTTCTACCGCCTTCCGCGCCTCGCACACTCGTCGCAGCTGCAGGATGGACCGGTGTTATTAACTGTCGGGCGACCTCATGACTTCATCTTCAGCGCAGTCAGAGGCGGCCCACATTATACGTCTCTGCTCGGCTCAATGGGCTCTTTGTTCTGGCTTGGCTCTGGAGCAGCTCGGCGCGGAGCTGCGTGAGTCCAACAGTCCCACTGCGGCTCAAAGGGGAGGGAGAGGTAAAGACGTAAGGGAGGTAGTGGAAGCAGATAGGGAAGAGAATTTGAGGGAGACGGATAAGGAGGGGAGATGGAAGGAGATTGAGGAGATTTGGGAAATACATGGGAACTGGGAGAAGGCCTAGGAGAATGGGCGGTGTGAGCACGGAGCAGGAGCGAGTTGGAAGAAAAGCGGGATGTGATGAGGCAAAAATAGGCGTAAGAAGGATAGAGATGAAGGAGAAGGCAACAGGTGAATCCCACAGTAGCACTTACGCCTTTTGCTTGGAATGTTTTTGTGTTGTTTTTTTTAAAATCTTTATTACTACACCAGATCATTGGCTGAGCTCAGTCCGAGATTAATGAAAAATTATATTTTTTGAAAGTGAGTGAGCGAGAGGCGGATTCCTCCGTCGAGCGCGACGGGAGAGGTCACGTATGAGGGGGGCTTATTACTGAGGAGGGACCAGCAAGAGGAGGGGAGTGTTGAAACACGACAACTAAAGGAGAGGGAGGAAAAAGGGTCAAACATTGAACATTACAGTGACAGCTGTGTTATTTATGATCAAACTATGGGCTCATGAGAGCTACTGACAACCTTTGGCAAAAATGTCACGGTTTTAACGTAACAAAAAAGAAAGCAGTGTACAAAAATGTACAACAGGATGCCATTAAAACATTTAAAAGGCAATTACTATTAATAATACAGCTAGTTAAAATAATACTTACTGCTTTAATATTATACCTAAAAGGTGGCGTGAACGTACTCGCCTCATTTCTCCTCGTTTTGCTCTTTTGTAAAACCTAAATGTGTCACATGCTCAAGCAAACATTGATAAAGTTTTCAAATTATGATTTCATCCAATAAGGGGGAAAAACATATTCAAACCAACTTGGTCCTATGTGGAAATATAACTCCCTAAGCCCACTTTAATAAAAAAAACGCTTTAATAAGATTACGCTACAACATCCCAATTACATTTCAGGCCGAACTCTGACCAGATCACGCCACTGTCTTTACTTTGGTTTATGTTTCATTTAGATGTGAACTAGTCGGTGTGCTTTGAATCATTGTCCTGCTGCATAAGCCAAGTGTCTTTAAGCTTAAGGTCTCAAGCTAATGGCTAAATATCCTTCAGGATTTTCTACAAGAGTGCAGAATTCATTGCTCTATCAATTATGACAACATGATTTTTGTTTAAAGTTCTGTTGTAGCTTCAGTCTACTCAATGCTTTTCCAAAAGTCCTGGGGATCATTAACGTGTTTATGAATATATTAGAATATATAGGATGGATCTCTGTGTTCTGTTCGGTCAGCAATGGTTTTGCCCCCAGAACTCTCACTTAGATGCCATTTTTGTCCGATCTCGTTTTTTTCTTGATGAATCCTGAACACTGAGGTCTGCAGTGCGTTTTTTTTTTTGGCCATTGGCAAACAGCACTAGGAAAATGGGGAAGTTAGGACGGAGTTTTAGGGAATGGCTTTCTTTCCAGGGAGAACTATTTAAAAATATAGGCGTAAAAGCAATGTTTGATTTGACGTTAAAAACAAAATATAAGCGTAAAAGTGTCTAGACTCTTTAGGCTCTTTTGCCTTTATTATGCTACTGCAATGTATTTCTCTGTGTGTTTTTCTTTTCTGTTCATATACAGCACTTTAAATCGTCTTAAAACGTGCTATACAAATAAACTTGCTTTGCTTTTGGTCGTTCTGGTTTCTTTTGTGACCTCCAGAATGAGTCATTATAGCACCTGTGGAATAATTTTGGTAGTCTGGCCGATGTTCCATGTTTTCGTCATTTGTGGAAAATGGTTCTCAGTATGGTTTTCTGCAAGTCCCAAAATCTCAGAAAGGACAGTGCTGATGATTGCCGACATTGCAAGGTTGATAAATATTACTTTTTTGGCATTGTATTTTGTGATGTTTTAGACTTCTGCATGATGTCAGAAAGATTCTATTGAGGTAATTCCTTTCCTTTCATTTCCTTTTATTTGAGGGAGAGTTGGTGTAAAACAGCTGATCAGATCAGAAGAAGGGGCCAACCATTAGCATGTTGTAAACACTTACTGAGTTTGTTGTGAGCACCAGAGATTATAAAGTCTAACAACGGCTGGGATGAAGGACTTGTAGATGTTCCATGTATGCTTTTACTTTGAAGTCACAATACCGAGGTGAAGAAGTGCTGTGTGGTTGCCAGGGTAACCTCAGTTGGAAATAAACAGATCGTCGTTCATTTTCCAACCGTGAATTCGCCCAGTTTAACATTGAGATAGTCTAGACACATTGTACAGAGTCAATCACAACAGCATTGTGAAATTAAGAACCTCTGACAGCATTTATTTGTCCTCCATTGTGTGGCCAAGTCGATAACAATGGGTGCATATGTGACATCAGTGCCACTACCACATTATTTGTCACAGACTGATGCGCCGGACCCTTAAACTGCGTTTTGCCATGTACACACGCAAACATGGAAACAGCATTTTTGAAAATCTCCACTTTGGCTCTTTAGTTTTTAGAAATACTAGTTTTTGATTATGTAAAACTGGATTTTCGGGGTGGATGAAAGGCTAAAAATGCATTAATCCGCTCCCCTGGTTACGTGTGGACAAGGCGTTAATATTAGGCATTTCTTTTGTTCTGCTCCGGTAATATTAGACGTCCCCAATTTCCGGGGACAGTCCCCATTTTGGATGACCTGTCCCCAGCAAAAGCTGTCCCCGGAAATGTCCCTGATTTGAGTTTTTCACGATTGAGGAAAAAAAGTTGCACGCAGCTATTTACCCGGTTCTGCTGCTGTCCCGACATAGGAGAAGAGCTAAGCTGAGGGAAAAATATGGTCACCTTACCTTAGAACCCTAGCAAATTAGCTATGTATTTAGCCGAGTTAGCTGCACCAGCAATCAGGCCCACAGTCATGCTAACACTTTCAGCTCATTTCAGATATTTTATTGTCATTTTTTTACTACCTCATAGATAAATAGTTTTCTTGGTCCAAATGTTTGTCTTTTTTTGTTTTGCCCTCTTTACAGTAATGTTTGAACTCTTCAAAAAAATTTAATTAGCTTAAGTTATGTAGCTTAATGCCTACCCAAGTCCACAATTATGCTAATTCTTTTAGCTTGTATGAAAAACATAGCTCTCAACTCTCACGCATTGACCGTGTGACACACGCATTTCACTAACTTCACACGCTCACACGCAACACATGGCATTTCACACGCAAACATGGCATTTCTCACGCATAAAAATCACAAAGCCCATCTGGGCTGCGGACCACAAAACTCCGCCTTCTGCTGAGCTGTTTCGGCTTCTTTCACAGCTTGTGGCCATCAGTAATTCCTGCTGCAGTTCGTGTTAACAGAGCAGCAGGAAGAGTGATCAGAGTTATGAATAATTTTAGTCTCAACCAGTGGTGAAAGTGAGCTGGTTTTATGCTCAAAAGTGCATGCCTGCCGAGATGCATCCCCTGTCGCGGGAGCGCGCCTCGCTCTGTACAAATGAATATCGACGGAAAACGTTTTAAAATACGACCAACGGAGCGACTTGTTCTTATATTAATTATATAAAAACGTTTAAATGTACTTCTAGTGTGAAAAAAAACTGTGTGTATTTGGCAGATTCGTTTACAAAAGTACGGGTGTTATGAACAACATTAAATCCAAAGTTTTTATCCGAGGTACGGCTGATTTATTTGTTGTGGTCTCTTGTCATTCACACACAACAATACACCGTGAGAATCGACGTGAGTTTTGAAACTGAAAAGCTTTTTCTTAAGCGGAAGATCAAACGTGCAGACACAGCGTTCATAGACCAGTGGGATGCATTCGTGAGCGTCAGAAAGCTATGGTGCATTCAGGAACATGGGACATTTCAAACTTACAAGGAAAGAGGCATAAAACGGAATAGAACTTAACTCATACAATAATGTATTTATCCAGAAACAGTGTGGGCTTTCTTACAATACTGAATGCTCTATAATCAGTGAGAATGCTATACAGCATTCTCACTTATTGTTTTCCTGTTTTTCTTTATTATTATTATTATTATCAGTGAGAATGCTATACAGCATTCTCACTTATTGTTTTCCTGTTTTTCTTTATTATTATTATTATTATTATTATTATTATTATTATTATTATTCCGTCGGCGTGTAACTACTCCCACATACTTCAACCGATTTCAACAATTTTGGTGTCAAAACGTTCAGCTCCTTCCCGACATTCCTGCTATATCTCATCATTATTCTAACTTTAATACTTTTTAAAATATTTGTACTTTTTGTGCGTACTTTTTTCCCATTGAAATGAATGCAAATTCCTTCAAATTCTTCAAATTTTTTATATTCCTTCAAATTCTTGTAATCATTCTTATTGTTGAAATTGTTCAAATGGTTCAAATGGTTCAAATCTTTCAGATTTTTCAAATTTTTTCAAATTTTTCAAATTGTTTCAAATTTTTCAAATACTTCAAATACTTCAAATTCTTCAAATTTTTCAAATTCTTCAAATTTTTCAAATTCTTTCTAATTCTTCTGATACAACTGATATTAATACTACTACTACAACAGATACTACTCCTACTACTACTACTACTACAACTGATACTACTACTACTGATACTACTACTACTACTACTACTGATACTACTACCACTACTACTAATGATACTACTGCTGCTACTGCTACTACTACTGATGCTACTGCTGATACTACAACAACTACTACTGATACTACTACTATTACTACTACTACTACTACTACTACTAGTACTACTGATACTACTACTACTACTACTGATACTTCTACTACTACTACTGATACTACTACTACTACTACTACTACTGATACTACTACTACTACTGATAATAATACTACTACTACTACTAATGATACTACTGCTGCTACTGCTACTACTACTGATGCTACTGCTGATACTACAACAACTACTACTGATACTACTACTATTACTACTACTACTACTAGTACTACTGATACTACTACTACTACTACTACTACTACTACAAATTCCTTCAAATTCTTCAAATTCCTCCAAATTTTTTAAAAACTGATACTACTACTACTACTGATACTACTCCTACTACTACTGATACTTCTACTACTACTACTGATGATACTACTACTACTACTACTACTACAGATACTACTACTACTACTACTACTACTACTACTAATGATACTATTGCTGCTACTGCTACCACTACTGCTACTACAACTACTACTGCTACTACTACTATTACTACTACTAATACAACTACTACTACTAGTAGTACTACTGATACTACTACTAATACTACTACTACTACAATTTCCTTCAAATTATTTAAAAACTGATACTACTACTACTACTGATACTACTACTACTACTACTGATACTACTACTATTACTACTACTAATACAACAACTACTACTACTACTAGTACTACTGATACTACTAATACTACTACTACTACTACAAATTCCTTCAAATTCCTTCAATTTTTTTAAAAACTGATACTACTACTACTACTGATACTACTACTACTACTACTGATACTACTACTATTACTACTACTAATACAACAACTACTACTACTAGTACTACTGATACTACTACTACTACTACTACTACTACTACAAATTCCTTCAAATTCCTTCAATTTTTTTAAAAACTGATACTACTACTACTACTGATACTACTACTACTGATACTACTACTATTACTACTAATAATACAACTACTACTACTACTAGTACTACTGATACTACTACTACTACTACAAATTCCTTCAAATCCTTTAAAAACTGATACTACTACTACTGATACTACTACTACTGCTACTACTGATACTACTGATACTACTACTACTACTACTGATACTACTACTACTACTACTAATAGTACTTCTAGTACTACTACAACTACTACTACTACTACAAATTACTTCAAATTCTTCAAATTCTTCAAATTTTTCAAATTCTTCAATGTTTTTTAGCTATTTTTTTCTCTTCTGCATTGATCTTCTGCATCTTCTCCTCAAATCATTCTGCAGATTAGCATTCTCACTCGCTGTTGCGTAGGAACAGCTTTTTCTAGTTATTATTATTATTATTATTATTATTCCGTCGGCGTGTAACTACTCCCACATACTTCAACCGATTTCAACAATTTTGGTGTCAAAACGTTCAGCTCCTTCCCGACATTCCTGCTATATCTCATCATTATTCTAACTTTAATACTTTTTAAAATATTTGTACTTTTTGTGCGTACTTTTTTCCCATTGAAATGAATGCAAATTCCTTCAAATTCTTCAAATTTTTCATATTCCTTCAAATTCCTTCAAATTCTTTTAATCATTCTTATTGTTCAAATTGTTCAAATGGTTCAAATCTTTCAGATTTTTCAAATTTTTTCATATTTTTCAAATTTTTTCAAATTTTTCATATACTTCAAATACTTCAAATTCTTCAAATTTTTCAAATTCTTCAAATTTTTCAAATTCCTTCTAATTCTTCTGATACAACTGATATTAATACTACAACTACAACAGATACTACTCTTACTACTACTACTACTACTACTACAACTGATACTACTACTACTGATACTACTACTACTACTACTGATACTACTACCACTACTACTACTACTAATGATACTACTGCTGCTACTGCTACTACTACTGATGCTACTGCTGATGCTACAACTACTACTGATACTACTACTATTACTACTACTACTACTAGTACTAATGATACTACTACTACTACCACTACTACTACTACTACTACTACTACAAATTCCTTTAAATTCTGCAAATTCCTTCAAATTCTTTAAAAACTGATACTACTACTACTACTGATACTACTCCTACTACTACTGATACTTCTACTACTACTACTGATACTACTACTACTACTACTACTACTACTGATACTACTACTACTACTGATACTACTACTACTAATGATACTACTGCCGCTACTGCTACTACTACTGATACTACTATTACTACTACTGATACTACTACTATTACTACTACTAATACAACTACTACTACTACTAGTACTACTGATACTACTACTACTACTACTACTACTACTACAAATTCCTTCAAATTCCTTCAAATTCTTTAAAAACTGATACTGCTACTACTACTGATATTACTACTAATACTACTGATACTACTACTATTACTACTAATAATACAACTACTACTACTACTAGTAGTACTGATACTACTACTACTACTACTACAAATTCCTTCAAATTCTTCAAATACCTTCAAATTCCTTCAAATTCTTTAAAAACTACTACTACTACTACTGATACTACTACTACTGCTACTATTGATACTACTGATACTACTACTACTGATACTACTACTACTACTACTACTACAAATTACTTCAAATTGTTCAAATTCTTCAAATTTTTCAAATTCTTTAATATTTTTCAGCTATTTTTTCTCTTCTGCATGGATCTTCTGCATCTTTTCCTCAAATCATTCTGCAGATTAGCATTCTCACTCGCTGTTGCGTAGGAACAGCTTTTTCTAGTTGTATTTCTGTTATGTTTTGATTCTGCACATCTGCTAGCTTTTTATTCTGAAAAATCTATAATATTACAGCAGCAAATTATCAAAGTTTTTCAAAAGCCTGTTTAAAAGCTCCAAATGGGGCTTCAGATCATAGAGCGACAATTGTGCTGTCATTGTTTTACAGGGCAGAATTTGCATTTCCTGACCCTTGTCCTTTAATTACAGATGGATATACAGGAATACAGTCATACAAGTGTCAACTCCTCTGAGATAGCAGGGGGCTGCCAAAAAACGCATCCCCCTATGTTTTTAATCTAAAAATTGTCCCACACACTAGTAGTTCAGAACACATGTGTAAACACGTAGAAAATGTTACATCAACTACAAGTGTATATTTCTATGAAACAGCAGGGGATGCGTTTTTTGGCAACGGGCTGGTTATAAACTGTAACGGTCTAGAAGTGCATTGAGCTGAAAAGAGGGAGATCAGCTGAGGTATCGTGCGTAAAGACGCAGCGGGAACCTCTGTGTGCTTTAGTGTTGCTGCTGAGGGGAAAATGTTGACCATAAAGACTTGATGAAACTCAGCCTGATTCACCAATCAGGTTATAGATCTACAATGATAAACAAACCCATAGATTAATGTGTAACAGTGTAATAATTCGGTGAATAACTTAAAACTACTTAATTTTATTCAGTATTATTTGAACAATTGTGTGTTTTTTATGTTTTAATCCATTAACTGAACAATAAGGTATTAATACGTCTCTTTCTCTTTTTAACAAAAGTAATACATGTCTACTTCAATGTCTGGTGGGATAAAAATGAGATGGAGTTGAGACTCCACCGGCTCTTCCATGGTCCAGTTAGCCCCGCCCCAAACAAGCCCCGCCCCCAAAATTAGCATAATCTCACTCTTAACTTTTGATAAAAGTTGAGAGGTCTGATGAAAAACATTACATTAAAAGTCATAGTTCACATGTAGTGAAGTGAGGTTCTGTCAACATATTATTGATAGTTTCTTACTTGTAACAGAAATATGTAATTTTGTTGTGAATTTTGTAGAAATTTGAATAAATCCTGACAGGTGGAAGGCTAACAGCTAGTCAGACGGTGTGCCTTAGCTAATTTTAACAATTTGAAATACATCCAACTGGAATAATGCATCTCTGTGTTATTCAAAGCTAGTGGACATTAAACATCTGCTGCTTCACAAGGGATCATTGTTGAATTGGTAGCTGTTTTCTTATTCGATCCACATCTGTGTACGCAAGATTATGTTGATGGAGGCTGTTGGCTGTACAAGTCTGTATTAAGACTGATGAATGGCAATTTTCTTGTTGCTAAGGCATGACCGTCCTAAAAGTTTCCCAGCTGCAGACTGACCTTTTGAATCAGGGTAGAGATTTAGGGGAATTCCTCTCATTCAGCCCTTATATACAGCTGGCTGAAAGCTTGTAGTAACAGGTGGAGGAGGGGGAGCGCTGCCTACTATTACACACCACCAGGAAAAACTCTGCCACTGTCTCTGGCTTGTCAGTACAATGTGGTTAACTTCCAAAAGGGAGGATGAATGTTATTGGATTCAAAAGCTTTTATCAAAAAAAAAATCTGCCATACTTTGAAACCAGAGACCATCTTTATCAGACAGTATAAAAGTATGTTTGCAAGTAGGCATGAGCTGCAATGAGACTCTGATGGCGTGATAGGATTTAAATTAACAGCGTTGAATTTCCAATATTTAGAAATTTTGTTATAGCCACTGTTTTGCCTTTTTTTGTTGAAAATGCGCGTCTTGTGGTGCTTACACTGACTCTAGAAGGAATATTGAGTAATTTGTGTTCAAATGAGTATTTGCACAAAAATGCAAAGTTCCTAATGTGAAACGGCACACTTCTGTCTGCACAGAAAAGCTGCAGTAGTACTGTAATTATGTGTTTTTAAAAAAAATAAAATAAACCTTGACATGGAATTTCACTGTTACATTGGTGCAGTACTTGCAAGTTCTTTGCAAATGAGCTAAATCATCTCTTTGGCTTCGGACAGTAACACCAAATGCTAATATTTTAGTTCATTTCTTATGTAAAATGTACAAATTATAAGGTAGCATGCTTTTTTGTGACCATTCACGTCATCAGAACACACCTGGAGCAAAGCGACGAGATTCATTTCTTAGTACTGTTTCACTTCATACGCTGAGAACTTTCCCTGGGGTTTTTACAGTGCAGTGAAGTGGGAAACAGGATTTTAAGATCAGTGATTGGATGTTTTATGCCCCGGCGCTCCCTAGAATCATGCATGACTTTACAGACAATTTAAGGCTTTTGCTCATCTTCTGTAATGATGATTCAAGAGAAAGAATTTTATGTCCGTTCAAAGCTTTTCCCACACCCACTTCTCACCAGTATCCTTAAATTATCCGTAGGGGGAAAAAAACTGCTGAGATCTCGCCTGAAATAATAATTATTGCTATAAATAATATTGTTAGATTTAACTTATTTATAAAACATTTATTTTAGTCATTAGTGCAATACATCCAAATACAAAACTCTCCTCTAAGCTCCTTCAGAACTGATTTTGAAGTATTTTCAGCTTCTAGCAGATAGCGGTTAAACCGGAGACTTCCCTGCCGGCTGCACACAGTAACAACGTCCCCCATGTTTAGCATGCATTTTTAAGGGGGAGTGACACAAACTAAATCCTTTTTAGAAAGCAAACTCCTTTGATGTCACACTTCCTGCAAGGGTCATGTCCACATTTTATGAGCTCAAGCGGCTGGTACCTTAATAAAAGGTTCATTGTGAAGTTTGCTTGGAGTTTCAGTGACAGTTAATATGTCTGACTCTAGGGCTAAAACATTGATTTCAAATACCGCCAGAGGGTTATTGTATTTTAGCTCTAAGTAACCTAATATATGGCCAGAACAACCCCTCGCTGTGGGAAGAGAGGGAAGGAGTCAGTTGCGTCCTGTTATTTTTATGGCATTTGGCTTGTAGTTTGGAATTCCAATTGTCATGCTCTCTGGTAAAAAGGCCTTATGTCCAAATGTGACGGGTTAGAAACTGTAAGCGTTACCAGCTGCAGCATCAAAGCTCCGGGCATGCTGTTCGTTTAACCCAGATCCGTCACACTCATGTGCAGCCCCCCGATTCAACCTGTAATGTAGACATTCAGGGGAAGGCATTAAGCAGAGACCAAAGTAGATTTATAGGCGTGAGGTGACTCCAAAGCCCTCTACCTGTGATATGTCAGAGATCAGTGGATGTGCTCGAGTACAGTGCGCTGCGAAAAATATTCAGGCCCCTTGAACTGGTCCACATTTTGTCATTTTATAAACATGGTCTTCATTTTGCTTTGTTTTTTGTTTGGTTTTATATGTGATTGATCATCACAACATATTCCACAATTGTGAAGTGAAAGGAAAATGATGCATGGTTTAATTCTTTTTTTCTTTTTCTTTTTTACAAATAAAAATCTGAATTGTGTAGCTTGCATATGTATTAAGCCCCCTTCACTTTTTCTTTCGGCTTTACCTTTTCAGAGGTCACCACAGTGAGTAGTTTGTCTCCATCTAAACTTATCTTCTGCTGCATCTTCTCTCACACCAGCTGCCTTCATGTCCTCTTTAACTCCATCCATAAATCTCCTCTTTGGTCTTGCTCCAGGCCTTCTGCCTGGCAGTTCCAGCCTTAACATCCTTCTACAGATGTACTCACTACTCCTCCTTTGTACATGTCCAAACCATCTCAGTCTGGCCTCTCTGGCTTTATCTCCAAAACATCTAACACGAGCCTATCCCTCCTCGTCACTCCCAAAGAGAACCTCAACCTTCATCTCTGCTGCTTCCTGCTCTGCCTCCTGTCTCTTCCTTAGTGCCGTCGTCTCTAAACCAAACATCAGACTGAAGCCCCCTTCACTTTGATTCCCCTAAATATAATTAAGTGCAACCAATTGCCTTCAGAAGTCTACCTGTGTGTAACTCTCAGAGCGCTGCTCAATCCATCATCCAACAATGGTTTGGCACGGCAGAAAACCTAAGAAATGTCCGTCCACCTAAACTGGCAGGCTTTGCAAGGACAGCGACAATCAGAAGTACCCAAGAGGCCCGCGGTAACTCCAGAGGAGCTGTGGAGATCAACAGCTTAAGTTGCAAAGTGCATCAACATGACAATTATTAGTCATGAACTTTGTGGAAGAATGGCAAGTAGAAAAGCTATTGTCTAAAGAAAGGCATCAGAAGTCACATTTGCAGTTTGCTAAAGATCATTTAGGGGACACTGTAAAACTGTGGAAGGTGCCCTGGTCAGATGAGAAATTGATACTTTTTGGCCAACATGCAAGTGTGGAGTCAGCATTAGGCTTTGGGGATACTCTTCTTTAGTAAGGACAGGGAAGCTGGTGAGAGTTGATGTGGAGAAGGATCGATTAATACTGTGGGAAAACTTGGGGGACTGCGGCACATGTTACATACAGCCAGAGCTAAAACGAAATAGTTTAGATCAAAGCATTTTTTATGTGTTAGAATAACCCAGTCACATTCCAGAGCTAATCCAATTGAGAATCTGTGGCAAAACCTAATGATTATACTCCCAGATGCAGTCTCCATCCTATCTGCTTGAAGTATATAACACTGAAGTAAGTCCAAGAACTTTTGTCTCTTAAGATGCAACACTGACAGGGACAGACCCCAAAAGGGTAAGTGTTAGTACAAGATATTGACTCGGTGTGGATGAATACAAATGAACGCCACACTTCATATTTGCATTTGTAAAATACATTTAAAACCACATACCCCGTTTCTTTTTCTTCACTGTTATGCGCTATGCTGCTTAGGTCTATCATATACAGTACAATCTCAATAAAACACAATAAACATTGGGATTGTGTGTTCAAACTGTGGAAAGGTGAATTTAGATTTACACTAAACCTTCTTGCAAGACATCCAACAGAAGTCTAGCCAAGATATTTCTCTCCGTTCGCTGTAAATGACCTAAAATAATCTTGGAAGAAAGAAAAGCTGTTTTCACAGTTGAACCATTTCAAAAGTTTAGGCTAAACGACTTTCTAATTACTTTCTCATGTAAATTTCACCCCAGTTCATAGAGCTACGCTAACAGGTGTGAGAGGCGCTCAGCAGCAACAGAGCAGGCAATGAGTTGTTTAGACAGATCTGAATATCCACAGGCTTAATCACCGTGGAAGGCTGAAAGAGAGAGAGAGTCCACTTCGGACTCACCAGTCATTGATAAAGTGCTTAGCAGCAGGAAAATTAATGAATCCGGCCTGACTGGTTGGGGGTGGGGGGAGTTTGGGGTTGATGGGGAGGGAAAAGGAGAGGGGGGGCATGGGAGGGTAATCCTGTTCCAGCTAAACGGCTGATCCCTCTCATTCCTCAGATATCAAATGTCAAAAGTTAAATTAGCCTGCTAGCCTCAGATACGAGTTAACATGCTTTTAAACGGGGCGTGGGGCGGTGATTCCTGCCCCCTCTGGGATAGTGGGCAGGTGCCTTTGAAGTGTCTAATTATCCAGCTTCCACTAAGTGCAGGCAAACCAGCCTAATGGGGGAATTTGCGTCTCAGTTCAATGCGGGGAAAAAGCTGCGAAATTAGTGTATATTGTATCAGAACGAAAACACCAGGCCCTGAATGTTGTTTTTACAGAATATTCAGAGCGATTGAGAACTTTTCAAAGGTTGCATCCCTCCACACTGACAGAAGCCCACTATATTTTTGCATCACATTTGATGTGCTTGAAATTTGAGTATTTTTTTTTCTAGTCAGGGCTAACTGTTGGCTCTGGATCCATTTGCCTTGGCTGGATATCCATTTCTCTTGGCGAGGCCCTCCTAATCTGAGTGCCACAGACTTGGTCTGAATTACTTTGGTTTCAGAAGTGGGATTCCAGTGCTGAGGTCCAGCAGAAAGCTGGCCCGCTCTGGTCTCATCGGCACACTGCCCGGAATGACCCCAAAAAGAACCACTATGCCGCTCGGATAGTACCCTGCCCTCACAAATAATCATACATTGTACATTGTTGCAGCGGACAATACAAGTGACCGAAAGGTTAAGACTGATGACAGCGGGCTTGTGACCTTCTTCAGAACTGCTAATGCAGTCAATCAGAGCTCTAAATGGCATCTTCTTCTTTGAAGCTTTGATCAAATGCATCTTTTGGTGTTTGATTCGTCAAAGAATGCAGGCCAAGATGCCCTTTGAGTCGCAAACGTTAAAAGCTGTAACTATCAGTGGTCAAAAAAAAAAGAAAGAAAGAAATGCATCAGGGCACATTTTCAAGTCGAAGCTTTCAGCCCTCTCACTGCAATGCTCATTGCTCTCTCACAATGTGGCCCTGATGAAATGGTCGTGGGGTTTCAGGCCGCTCTATGGTGGGCCTGTGCCCCTAATGGGTGAATGAAGGGCGGTGAGGGGGCAGGCGGAGGCTTGGGAAAGACACAACCCCGCTGTGAGGCTGATTTGAGGTGAGCGAAGGGAAAGAAGGACGGAGTCAAGCAGGCTTTGATTTAGCCCCTCCCCCGCCCCAGGGGTTGGAGGCTGTTACTGCGAGATGCTGAGGTCTGGGTGCATCCCTGAAGACCCCCGGCGGCATAGAGAACAGGCAGGGATGGTGGGTTGCGGAATGGGGTGGGGGGACATTTGCTACTGAAAGCCAAATTGAGATGTGGGAGTTGTCAAATTTGCCTGGATGAATATTGAGGAGGGCATTTGTGAATGCTGTGCTGGAAACCAGCAGCTGACAAAAGACTGCTAACCAGGAGAGGGACCTCACTCATGTCTCTCTACAATTTTGCCAACCATCACTCATGCATCGATGAGCCAAAACCTGGCAGTGGAGTCACACATTATTGCAAAGTTAGAAAAGGTCTCCAAAGGCTGTAGCTATAATAGACATTTTTTACGGAGGATTAATAACTACCCTGGCCTTGATATCATTACAATGATCTCAGTCTGGGTTAAGTTTGGGTTGGTTTCTCAATAGGTTGCTCGGGAGTCACTCTTTTTAGTCATATACAAGAAGCTGAGGACTCTAACCGGCGTATATTGCATACCTGAACTCTGTTGTAGAGACGGTAGCAACTGTCTTGTAATACCGAGCTAATCGGCCAAGGAGTTGATCAGGAAAAATGCCCCACACAATTGCACTAATCTCCCCCTCTTGCCGGTTGTTGTTGGTTTAGTACAGTCCCTCGTATATCAGCCCGCACTAATCGTGAATGATTCCCTCTGTCTTTAGTGGCCCTGCCAGAGCCGGTGAATCAGGTACGCAAAGCCTAAGCCGCTTGGAGAGGTGCTCTTATTAAACTCTAGCCAGCTGCTGGAATTTTTCTTCCCCCTCTCATTGTTGATTGGGGGAGTCTTGAGTCTTTCCCTGGAGTTGATTTGCAAGAGAAAGGAAGAAAAGGGAGCAAGAGATTATTGCACAGGAGGAGAAGAGCTTTGAAGGAGTGTTTTGTGATTTCACCACATATCCCTCTACCTCGTTCTCCATGTGCTCCCTTAGCCAAAACATTTTTTGTGCCGTGGTGCTTTTAGAAGTTAGAAGGTGGAACTCTGATTAGGTCTGGCTTTGGCCCAGAGAAAAGCTCTTGGGGAGATTGGAGCATGCAATGGCCCCTCGTAGACCCCTGAAAAATGTAAGTCCCAGACTGGAAGGCTAGTCAGATACTTGAGAGTTAAGGACAGCTTGTCATGTGGAGGATGTGGAGAAGCAATCCTCCTTCTTAACCTACGCCTCTAGAAGATTCCTTCAAAACAACAGGGACGGGGTTTCGCTTCACTTTTGATTTGTCTAAATTGGCTGCACACTCTTAACTTTAGCCCCTCTTATCCTGGAGCCCAACTCTTTGAGGCATTGCCCCCACTCCATATCTCATTATCTCTTTCAAAATTTCGTTTTGTCATTGCACCCACGCACGCTTTCATACTCCCCCCCCCCCCTCCCCCCCATTAAAGGCAATACACTGAGTTTTCTCGAAAGGTATTTGAAACAGAATCTTTCAATAGAGACTGCAGATGAGGGGGGAGGAAAAAGAGGAGAAACCTGGATTTTAGGGTTTAATGAGTGGCCTGCTGGGGGTGAAAGAGGGATAAAAAACCAAGTGAGTGAGAGCAACAGAGAGTGCATTTGTGGAGGGTTAGAGGGAGAGGAGAAAGAGTCGTAAGGGAGAAAGAATGCAGGAATGAAGTACCAGGTACCATTATAGTGGCAAAGAAAGCTGCTGAAATACTAGAGCTGGGGCGTGTGCTCTGATCAGGACGGCAGTGAGCACAATTACCTTCTTTTCAAATCCTTCAGTGACACTGCGGGAGGAAGGAGGACTTTGAAACTTGAAAGGCAAGAGCTCGCTTTCAACCTCAAACGCGAGCAGGAAAGGGCTCTGAAATTTGTTCAGTGCTCCCCATCCACCATTAGCTTGTTTCTTCCTCTCGCCTCCAGGCATTTAAGCGCTTTTTGAAAAGATGTTAAGAAATTCAATCACCATAGAGAGAGAGCGGGATAGTTCTTTTTTTTTTCTGTTTTTCTTTTTTTTTTTAAAGGCATGCTTTCCTCTGGTCCACAGAGGACCGGCCTGCTGCTTTTGTGTTGTGTGTTGAATAGACCTGCAAACTGGTAGAGGACTGGATGCGGCAACCATGGGAAAACAAGGGAGAAATAAAAGTAGAATCTAAAATGAAGAAAGGGAAAAAGGGAAACTATCTGTTTGGCAGATGGGCAGAAGTTCGGCAAAGGATGGAGGTTTTAACTTTATAAAAGTTGCACAGGTTGAGGAGGAAGTTAACGTCTGATGGTATGTTATTTACGACTTCTGGCTTTTGTAATGCTGAATGCTGATTTTGCCAACTTCAGTGTCTCTTTAAGAACTAATTAGCAGTGTCCAATTTAGTTATCATGTCTTGAACTGCCATTGATTACTCATAATAGCAGCAGAGGTGATGTCACACTGTGTGTGAGGGAGCAGGAATTGAGATGTTGGACCACATTTTGCATTCTATAGTAGACTTTAGCAAAATTAGCACACATGGCATTACTAACATTTAACATAAGAGCTTGGCTCAGATTTAGTGTGGTTGCATCTGTTTTAACTGCACATCCTTTATTGTATTTATAGAAATACATTTTAATTTGTGCAGCTTTTCTGGACTTGTGGTACTTGTAAAACGGCAGAAGCCTGGACCCTTTCTGACAGCTCCCGGTCTGTTCAGCCATTTGCCAGGTCATACCTACGCATAAATACTGTACATTTTACATAGTTAAAGTTAAAATCTCAAAAGGTTGAAACAGAGCACCTTTACTTTACTGTGGTCAGTCTTCCTGGTATCCACTGATGTCAGTCTTAGGTCAGTTCGCTCTCACCAATTCAACAAAACATCTCCAAGGCAGGTTGGTTGATGTCCTGCCTTCCTGTGGAAGACGACTTATTTTTGTGCTACAGAAAAGAAAGGTTCGGGAACCACTAAAGGTGCAAAAGTATGAAGTGGTGAAGGAGTAAATCGACTGTAAATCGATTTACTCAGATAAGTGGAGAACAAGAACTAAATGCTGCTTCTCCATGTTTGGTTCTAGTTCTGGGAATGCAGAGCAGAGTCAGAAGACCTAAGTGGTCTGGATGGTTGATACACTGAGAAAAAGTCTGCGATGTATGTTGGTACTAAGCCATTCAGGGATTTATAGACTAACAGAAGTATTTTAAAGTCTATTCTCTGAGATCCAGGGAGCCAGTGTAAGGACTTTAGAACTGGGGTGATGTGCTCTACTTTCTTAAGACTAAGAAAGTAGAGCACACTACTTCTCCTCACTATTTCTTAGTGAGGAGGCCGGCAGCAGCGTTCTGGATCAGCTGCAGCTGTTGACTTTTTAGGCAGACCTGTGAAAACACCGTTGCAGTAATCAATTCGACTAAAAATAAACGCACCGAGTAGTTTTTCTAGATCCTGCTAAGACATTAGTCCTTTAATCCTGGAAATGTTCTCCAGGTGATAGAAGGCCGATCTTGTAATTGTCTTTAGATGCTTTATGAGGTTCAGGTCTGAGTCCATCACTACTCCCAGATTTCGGACCTGATCAGTGATTTTTAGCTGAGACAACTGAAGCTGTGTGCTAACTTTTGATCTCTCCTCTATTGATCCAAAAATTATTACTTCAGTTTTGTTTTTATTCAAGTGTAGAAAATTTTGCCAAATCCTTGCATTGATTTCTCCGAAGCATTTATTCAGCCCATGAATGGGTTCATAGTCACCTGGTGACATGGTCATGTAGAGCTGTGTGTCGTCTGCATAGTTATGGTAGCTGATGTTTTTTTTATGATCTGAGCTGGAGGGAGCATGTAGATATTGAATAGGAGGGGACCCAAGATGGACCCTTGGGGAACCCCTCATGTGATTGTTGTGGTCCCTGATGTAAAGTTACCTTATGACATGAAAATCCCGGTCCTTTAAGTAGGATTTAAACCAGTCAAGTGCTGTACCAGAGAGGATGACCCAGTTTTTCAGGCACTCTAATAGGATGGAGTGATCAGCTGTGTCGAATGCTGCACTGAGGTCCAATAGTACCAGCACTGTGGTTTTTCCACAATCTGCATTTATATGGATGTCATTAAACACCTTGACAAGGGCGGTCTCTGTACTGTGGTGAGCACGGAAACCTGACTGGAAAACGTCAATGGTCATAGCTGGTCATAGTTAAGAAGGTATTAAATTGTTGAAACACAGGTTTTTCAACAATATTACTGATTAATGGAGATATTTGAGATGGGCCTGTAGTTCTGCTGTAGTAGTTTGTCCAAATTGTGGTTTTGCAACAGTGGTTTGATAATCGCTGTTTTTAGAGACTGGGTTGCCGAAGTCAACCTCTCTGTTATAGCATTCTGAATGAACAGCCAACATGGCTCATTAGATTTTAGAAAAATTAAACAGTTACAGCTTTGGTTTTTCTTCATTTTTAAGCGTCACCCTGACAGTGAAAATGGCCAACTGAGTTTTCCTCCCCCGGTAATAACCTCTACAATGCCGGGTGTTGTGAAGGTGTGGCGTGTTCGCCGGCTAAAATCGGTGCATCTTTATTTTTCACAAATGCTCAACATGTTATACCGGTGCCAAAGGTTTTGTCCAGCTGGCAGAAGCAGCACACAAGGGAAATCCCTGCACAAGAACAGGTCTCTTCCACAGAGATGTCAAGGAGTTAATTGCCCCTTGTGCTGTGTGTGAGTGTTTGTTTAACCATTTACGGTCCTATGAACTGCTGTAATGAAGCCCCTGAAGGTGGTTTATGGTAGAATGATGAACCCTCCTCCACTGGGGGGGGTGGGGGGGGGGGGTGTTGGGGGGTGGGGGTTGGACTGTGACAGTGCTGTGATTGAACTGTTTGCCGCTTGACCTCACTTGTTATGTTTGAATAGCGGCGGGGCTCACTACTGACGAACAGGCGAGTTTCAAGCAACCAAGAGAAATTAAAACAGCAAACTAAGCAGTTAAACTGTAACTCCTGTAGTTTTTTTTTGTTTTGTTAGCTTTTTTGGGATTTTACAGAGCAACATCTAAACACGCTATGATGAATCTATTCATAAGATATTAACTATTGCTTTAAAATAACAGAACAAGCTTATAAATATGTAGCCAGTCCACTTCCTTGGCTATGACTGTAGATTTTCCGCCTGTGGAAGAGCTGAGAGTCTACACAGCAGGAGTCGGTGCTGCACACCGCTATGCGCCCTCTCTACCCTCTCCTGCGCAGTTTACAGTCCCTACTTTCTCAAACCATGTCAGGAGATGAACCCAATTCCAAAATCCCTTTATGTTAATATTGCGCTTTGCAAGCGCAGGCCTATTAATCCAGCTTTAACCGTATAAGTTGCATTATTCCCCTTAATAAGATCACTGGCTGTGCAGTATAGGATTAAATACTTATATCATAACTGACACTGTCATTTCCCGCGGATGAGAGTGACTTGCCTCTCTGCGGCTGTCAGTTCCGCATTAGAGATCCTTGAATCCTCTGCCAGGGCACGGCTGGCCCCGGACGCAGGTAATGGATGTGGGATAGTGAGGGGAATGAAAAGCGGGACCCTTCGAGCTGCTCCTCCTGCTCTCTCATTGCCTCTTTCAATCTCATTCTCTACTCCGTTTTGATTGCTTCTCTTTTTATTTTTTTCCCCCCTGTGAAGTGGCAACCCTCTGCAGTGCTTAAGGTGGCGCTCTTTAATCTGGCCCTCTGCCCTGTTTCTAATTGGCAGTTGAATTGCAGCGGATTGTGGGGGGGTAGGGGGGTGGGGGGAGTCTGCTAATACTGCAGAACCTCTGGCGCCAGCCGAGGGGCGTTTTGCCAGGTTCTCAGTGAGGGACATTAATGCTGGAAAAAGAAAGCTGGGGTGCGCTGATGACCAGCATCCTTAATGATGAACTCATTTTAACTTAAAACAAGTGCTGAACATGTGGTGAATTTACTGAAAGTTCAAGCCAGTGAATGTGGTTGAGGGGAAAAAGCCAAGTGAAAACGTCTTACTAAATTAACTTAGCTCTTTGTCCATTTTATTGTTCTTTTGTGTTGCAATTATTTCCAGCTTGAGGCAGAACTTGTTTTTATTTGTTTATTTTTTTTACTGACTTAAAAAGTTAAACCATAAAAATACTCATCCTTTGAGTTTTTTTTTGGCCTGATGACAAAATATGACAAATTATGACCCCTCATCAAACCAGAATCAGCCACTTTTAGCTTGTAGATATTCACTAGCATCAGAAAATCTCATTTACTTGCAGAATACTATGATAAACAATGATCTGTTGTGAAGTAGTTTTCTCAAATTTATCCAAAGTTGGAAGGAAACATCCCCAAGATGGTTAAGGATTGACGCGTGTTGCAGAATGAACAGCGTGCGTGCATGGTGTCTACAGGAAGAAAAATAAGTAGAAAAATGACTAAACAAAAAAAAAACATTTAAAAAAAATCAAGCACTGTAACAGACTTATACAATCTGGATATTTCCGCTGAAAGGCAAGGAAAAACATATCACAAACAGTGCTATACTTAACAGAAATGAAATAACCACGTTCCTGAGGTCAAAGTATTTGACAAAACAAAGTTGGAAATGACCAAAGTTATGGAATAACGACATGTTCAAATCCTGAAATAAACAATACCCTCCTGGGAGGTTAATACAATCTGGTTTTGCTTTTGTTGTTTTTCCTTTTGTCATTTAGCAGCCAAGACTCCCCAAATATAGAGTATATTAGGAGACACCGCATTAAAGTCCACATAAATGTGACTGATTATGAGGATTCTTGAAGAATAAATATTTACATATTTCATTAAATAAAAGGATATTAAAGTTAATCTGCTTTAACAACAGGCTCATTATAAATATATATTTTTTGAAATTGACATAATAATGAGCCCTGGACACGCCATGGCATTTTTAGAGAAAGTATCAGACTACAGAAAGGACTCATGCTAATACCAGGAGGTTAGCCGACCTTTGTGCACATCAGTTCAGAGGCCATGCCAAGGGTCAAAGATCACGTCTCTTTGGTAGAGTTCAGGGCTTGAGCTCGGCTTCACCTCTACCCCGATTACACGGCGTGCTGAAGATCTTTCAAAGACCCCATGCCTCTCTTTTTTCCCCCCCTTAGACAAAAAACATTTTGTTGAGAACAGGCAAGGGGGATGCTCTTACAGCCGAAAAGGTCTGCGTCCTCCTTTAGACTGCTTATGAAAACAACTAATTTACCCTTTCACGAGAAGTTTGGATGTGCTGAGCTTTAAGATTTGACTGGTTAGCCTTGATAGATACACCCACAATGCTCTACAGTACCTTCTGTTTCTCCCTTTACCTCCGTCTGAACAGACCTTTCATAGAAGACTTTAACATCTGATTTCCCCCCCCCCCTTCCCCTTTTCTGTCTCTGCATCCTGGCAGAAGATGAGAGTTCTGGCACACCATACCACCGCGAGAGACGCAACGCCATCAGCTCCCAGGCCCAGACGCCCGGCGCCCTGGACAGAACCGTGAACGAGGAACCCTCCACCTCCACGGAAGAGCGGCCGTCCCTGCTCAAGAAGGAGCTGCACAGCTCCCTGCCCCATCTCTCTGACCATGCCCTGCCCTACAGGGGCACGCTGTTTGCCATGGACCCCCGCAACGGCTACCTAGACTCGCACTACCGTAAGTCCGCGGGCCCGCAAAAGTTGGGAAGTTGGGGAAACTTCGCAGCTCAAGGGCGCGTTTGTAGCACTCTAAATGCTGAGGGTAGCTTTGCCTCCTACTGTAGGTGAAAGGCACAACTGTTAGATGCTTGATTAAGTCTGACAGATTAGCCCCTTCTCTTAGGCTTGCACGGACACACTCTTGCGAACACGTGCACGCTCGCTTGTCTTGTTTGGTGCCTGGGAAGTTAGTATGGGGAACGGGCCGGCGTAGCTTCTTAATTCCCTCATTAGGGGCCTGTCTGAACACAGTACTCCACTTTCTCTCATCAACGCACACTTCAAAGCCCCAAAGCAGTGTCGAGTCAAACCTCATCACCTCCACTCCCCCACTCTGCCTCTTTCCCTCTCTCTGGGACTCTCCGAGAGGCTGTGTGAGAGAAAGGGAAGGAGGCGAAGCCCCGGAGTAAGGGAGCTGAGAGGAGAGCTGTGGTCCAGTAGAGATGGTGGAGATAATTTGAAGCAAAGGTGAGGCAAACAGTTGTAGTTAGATAAAATCAAAGCTGTGTGTGCACACTGGAAGAGAAAGCAGGGGGGGAGAGATGTTTTAAGAGGCTGATTAGGAGATTAATTTGGCAGCCACTGTGGCCTTAAGACAGAGATTTGATGCGATTGCTTGTTTAGTTTGGTTATGTTGCCCTGTAATTGGGCCGGACAGAGTTGGACAGGAGAGTTTCAAGGCGCTGGCGGTAATGAAAACTCCACCGAACCCAAGCCTTGTACTGTAACTCTATTTATTTAGCCACTTCATTAGGCTGTGCGCCCTCGTGGTTGGGTGCCGGAGAGTAGAGCCACCAAGGTGCCTCTTTAAGGGGAAGGTTACTTAAACCCAGGCGAGGGTGCTTTGGACATGAACCTCGAGGGCAGAACATTACTGCACATTACATCCTGACCTAACTCAGCAACACTGCCACTTCTCATTTTATGAATGTGTGTGGGTATGTGTGAAGGAGCTCTGGTGGTTCCAGACCGCTGCAGGCGCAGGGAGGGAGACAGCGGGCAGAGGGGTGGGGGTGGAGGTCACTCCGAGGGTTGGGGGTCATGCAGAAAAGTCACAGCCTGAAATGGAGAGTTCAAAAGCAGCATGAAAAGTCAAAAGGGCCATGGAGCTTCTCGAGAATTTCTTTGTGACTGAATTTGAGGGGCTTGATGAAGCATCAAGTTGCCTTCTGAGAAGCTTCTGGTGTTCTGCAGATAGATGTTTTTCTTCTACGGCAAAAAGATATGAGGTCTTTTACAAGTTTCATCCATTTAATTACAAAAAAATGTCCCACTTTACTTTACTGAGCTGATTTCTCGTGATTCAAATCATGTACTCTTTTTAAAACCTACTGGTTTTCCACATGGTGTGTTGCTGCCATGGAGACAGTTTTATGGTGATTGCTGTTCCAGTGCTGTTTCTGAGTCAGAGCCTACTCTTAAACTCATATTCTCATTTCTTCTTCATACTCTGTGTTCTGGCTTTAAGAGTTATTGAACTCGATTAAGTTTACTCCTATGGTGCCAACTGGCAACAAATATCTGAAGTCACTTCACAAGACAAACAGGTCAAATTTATATCTAATTTGATTGCAATGAGGTTGTTGACTGCGCAGCAATCCCGCATCCTGAAGCAAGCATATGGTGACTGGAGAGGAAGCAACCCCCCCCCAACAGAACCAGGTTGAGTATGCAACCACTGAGTGTTGAGAGGACCGGAAGTTAGCATCAAACATACGTTGAAACTCTGGGAAAACAGTACTTTCTATAGGAAATAAAAACAAATGAACAAATTAGACAAACAGTTAATGGGAGCAATAGCTCCATCACTGGGGAAAGTGATACAGTTAAATACAGAACCACTGAGCAAGTACCTTTATTGGTAAAAACAAAGAGTAACAGAGGAAAGAGAGTCAATGTGAGCACTATAACTCCGTCACTGTCTCCCTCCAGGAAAGAGAATTGGGAAAACAAAGTCAGAAAATACCTTCTTTGGATAAAAAACAGACTAGACCACACATGGATAATAGATGCAATAGCTCCAGGGCTGTGTTGAAAAAAATGTTTTCTAATTCTGAATCGATTGTTATATTAATTCCTGAAGATCGATTCATATAACCAAAGATTGATTTACTTTTTTTTATTTTTTTTTATTAAATGTTTAAAGCCGGCATTTCCAGCTCACACTCCAAACCTGGAGGTGAATTTTTAATGTCATGTTTTTAATAATGCACCAGGTTAGTGTCCAAATAGCAGCTGTAGAAATCTCTGGTGTCTATTTTCTACCCTGGATCTGTTTGGTTATTCTGCCCCACAGCATGTTTGTCTTAACATTCAGGGAGAGGGTTTGGTCCTTAGAGCCATTAGCTACCATTACTTTATTAATTTGCTGTTAATATGATACTAGTATCAATATGTTGCACAACTACATGGTCAAGTAATCCAGGTAACAGCTAAAAACTTTTTTTTTTAATACCATCAATCCAATTTGAGATCGGAGTCGATTCTAAATTCAGAGAATCGGAGTCGAATCGATTGTTGAAATTTGAATCGATACACCGCCTAAAAAGCTCCATCGCTAGCTTCCTCCAGGAAGGCGATTCGGCCAAACAGCATCACTAAGCAAGGAATACTTCTTACGGGAAAGAAAAACATAGTTGCACCAATTAGAGATTATAAATTAAGGCAGAATTCAAATGTTAAAAGGAACCAATTACACAACTTTAAATTTCTATAAATAAATCTGATAAAAAAAGTGGACGAATGAAAGGAAGAAGAAAAACGCACTTTGTAGCAAAATGAATCACTAGATTAGTGAGCCTACGTGAGCATTTGTAGGAGATATTCATAACTGTGTTTAACATCTTCTGAGGGGTTTTGCATCTGTTTAAAGGACCATCTAAAAACCCTCCTTATGCCCATTTGCAAAAAAACACCCATCTTAAAGCTAACCCAAGATGGAGTGGGCCGTCTCCCGACTCAGTTTGTTACAATTGGAGGCACATTAAAATGTTCACAAAACAACACTGTCAATTTTCCTTTAAACTTTGTAAACGGTTTACACGTTTCTTACAGTACTGAAAGCAGCAACACCTTTAAAGAGTTACTTTCAGGGGTTTTGCAGATTGTCACCTGGTCTCGTGCAAATATTTAACTCCCAGTGTAGTTAACATTAAAACAAAGTTTTCATTAATGGAAAAAAAAGAAATTGTACATTTTGGTTTGCTTACAAATGCTTCTCTAAAAATTGTATTTAGGTGATATTAATTACAATAATGCCGTAAAAGAAGGAGTGCTCAGTTCTAGATTACCACAGAGATACAGTTACAGTTTTTCTCTAGCCTTTAAAAAAGGATTCGATATGGCTCCAGATCAGCGCTGCATATGCCTTAAAGTGGTTTTGTGAAACAGGAATAAAAATGAGACCTAAATAAACCAAAACCTAGCTTAGTTTTAAAGATTGATGAACTGTCATTCTCCACATTAAAGTCAAAAGCGCAAAAAATCCCATTTAACAATGTGCTATAATTAAAAATCCCAGCAGTGTGGATGGAAAATAGCAACACTTTAACCGTAAAACTACAAAGTCTGAATGGCGGCTGTTTTTTTTCTTCTTTTTCCATTCAAGCTGCTACGAGTTCGCCTGTGCTCAGAAAGACTTATGATCTGTGAGGAGAGCATTGCTGCGTAAAACACCTCCTCCTGGCCTCAGGTGTTGCGCGGCTGTCCCAAGGCGGTCTCATTCTGTCTGATTGGGCCCAGTACCAGATCCCGGCCCGCAGGGGCTTCGCCGTATTTAGGGTCAGCAGAACGAAAGGGGTGCCCTTAAACCTCAGCAATCCCCCCCGCCCTTCCTGGCCTCCTTCGTATACTTTGAACCACAGACCTGCAGCATTTGTCGCCACTCTCGCACCGCGAGGTGTAAAAAAAAAAAAAAAAAAAAACATTGTTTGGATCCGTGCGTGCACAAAAACAACTCTTGTGTCGCCTCCCAAATTCGTCCCAGGTGTGCGCGCGTCCCGTGCGTGATGGAGAGGGGGCGGCAAGGCTTTGTGCTGCGCTTGCATGGAGCGCCACGCCACGCAGCAGACATCCAGGTAAATCCGATTACTCTTGGCGCTGCTGCGTGTCAGTGCTTAATGTGCCTAAATGCGATGGCACCTGCAGCCCTGCCACACCTGGCCGCCGGGTCGTTAACGTGGCGGCAAAGCTCTGGGAGGTGTGGGAGTTGAGAAACGAGAAGAGAGCAAAAGGAGGGTGGGGGTTATCCTCGAGGGGGGGGGGGGGGGGTGGAGATCTCTGCTATGCACACAGACTTGCAATCTCCTTCTGTTCTTATGTCCTCAGCCTAAACCTGTGTTTACTCTGATTCTTTTTTTTTTTTACACCCACTTCAGAGCAGAAAAGAGGAGGCAACAAGGAAACATTACTTCTATTGTTGGCAGTAGCTAATCGTGGCGGTGCCTGAGTCTTAGCTGCTTTTCTTGGGCAAACACTGGATAGGAGTCCATATCCTTCTTACCACGGCGCTAATGCATACGGCTTTGCCCCGGGATAAGGAGAGGAGGACTGAGATTAGGATTAATGAGGAAAAAAAAAAGTCTTTCTTAAAATCTTAATTGTTGGGGAGCATGAATGGGACGCACATTGCTGACATCTGTTTACATTGTGTCCCGATTAGCCGACCAGCGGTCGTTTAGCAACAGTCGGCCCACTTGCTGGCGAAGCATCTCCTCTTCCTCCAAGGAGCTCTTCGTCTTTAAAGTCTTTCCTTCTTTTCTCCTCTTTGCCAGGCTAAGCGCGCCATGGTCGCTGTTGCTGCCGCGCCGAAGCCCCACGGAGTGTTAAATGAAAGGAAGAGAGCTAGATAAAAGTAAAATGAAAGTACTTATGGAACTGAAGATATGTCAGTGTTGGGGTTTTAGCGTATCACTGACACAGTAGGTCACTGATAGGGCTGGAATGGGCACATTAAGTGTGTTCAAGCTGTGATGGTTGCCTGCATATCAGCACAATTTAGCTCCTTAACAGATCCAGCTCATATCTCGCTGCCAGGACCGTAATCCTCCATGCCAAAGCCTTGCCGTCCTTGACTGATCCCAAAAAACCCGCCGAGCTAAGCTAGAGGCGGTGAAAGTAAGGATGTTTTGGCCAAAGGAGATCTTCACGTGTATCATAGCAAGTCTGCTCTACAGGTCGTATGGCGAGAAAGTCGCTGGGAACTGCAGTGCAGGGTCCGTTTGGGGGTCTGGTCAGTGCTCGTTATTTAAAGTTAAACTCTAAACTGCAGTGGCGTCGTCCTGTCGGTCGAGATGTCAAAATGCAGCTGAACTGAAATGTAGCCGTTACCAACTCAATGTGATCCAGTCCACAATAAGGTCAGACTCTGCAGTTCTTCTCTCACATCAAAAACGTTAGACATTACCATATTCTGCCACGATTGAAACACAAACGTCAATAGATTTTACTGGGATTTTATGTGAATGACCAACAAAATGCTGAAGAGGAAGCAAAATGATACATGGCTTTTGACGTGAAACCTGAAAAATGTGACCGTGTTATATTATGGGGTCGCTGTTCTCCAGAGTCAAGGGAAGGGGTCCGAATTGATGGGATGAAGCAAAATACAGGTCATTGGATTTTTCCTTTAAAAGAAAAAGGTTTTCTAGCTCTCCTAGTCAACATTTTGTAAAACCGACTTTTTCAATTATAGTTGAGAGTCTTCTGTAGGATGTCTCTGCTGGTTTTGTACATTCATTTTACACTTGGCGCAATAGTTCAAGCTCATTCATACTGTGAACATTAGCTCTGAAAATCACAGTTGTATTTATGTCTGGTCCCTGGACCATTCCAGCTCATGAATATGCTTTTATTTATTCCACTGGCTTTATGTTTATGGTCTTTGTCCTGCTGAAGGGTGAACCTCCAACCCAGTCTCAACTGTTTTGGAGCCTCCAAAGTTTTTTTTCTTCTGGCATTGCCCCATATTGTGCTCCATCCATCTTTTCATCAACTCGGCCCAGCTCTCCTGTCTTTGCTAAAAAAAGAAAAGCCTCCCTACAGGGCGATGCTGCCACTGGCAAGTATTACTGCCTGGAGGACGTGTTCAGGGTGATGTGCATTGTTAGTTTTTGTTTGTTTTTTCTATTCTATTTTTACCTAGCATTTTGAATGTCGACCAAAATGCAATTACTTTAAAAAATACTTTATTTATCCCAAAGGGAAATTAAATGTTGATGTGACTCATTGTGTCAAGGAGTTATTATAGATGGTGATGGCTGTAGGGAGGAAATATCTCCTGTAGCGGTCCCTTTTACAACCAATCTGAAGAAGCCTCGTTTCACAATGACAATGTCATGAAGAGGATGTTCAGAATTGTGCATAATTTTCTTGATTTTATGCAAAATCCCTCTTTGCATCATCATCATCTCCAGAGGTTCCACCGTCGTCCCCAGAACAGAACCAGCCTTCTTTATCAGGTTGTTCAGCCTTTTTTTAGGTCCCTGGCGAAAAAGTTTGGTCTTCCTTACATGTCATTTGGCAAACTTTAACTTTAGGACGTGTTATGCCTTTCTTACAACGATGTCTTTTATTCTTGTCACTTTTCCATGAAGGCCAAATGTGTGGAGTGGTAACAGTTGTCCTGGCACCACCTGACTGGGTTCTCTGCAGCTGCTCCAGATTAACCATAAACGCCTTGGTTGCTGCTCCTACCAATGCTGTTCCTGCCCAGGCTGCCAGTTTAGGTGGATGGCCTTGACTTATAAGTATGCAGTTGTGCCATACTAATACGTAGGGATGTTTGAAGCTTAAAATTGGTGGATTAGGTGACTTCTGGGGACAGTTCTTTGCACTGGGTTTTATTTGAAGGCATCAGCGTACATTTGGGCTGAATACAGATGCACACAGCATCTGTGTCAAGGTATTGTTTCTTGAAGAAAACTAATCATGTGTAATTTTCCTTCACAATTATGCTGACCTTTTGTGTTGGTCTATCACATAAAAAATGGTTTGAATTTCAGTCTAGAAGACTTGCAAGGCCCTGTGTAATTTCAGAACAATAAAGTGCGTGCATATATACTGTATGAGTATGATAATATGGGTAAAGAACAAAAAAAAAAAAAAAAAAAAAAAAAGGTTCCTGGGCTCTTGATCATTTGAACTCAAAGAACAAACTTTGCGGTCTCTTGTCAGTTTAAATGTGACAACAGGCTGGGAAGCAGTTTTCAAACACCCACCCCTCCCTGAAAGGACCGGGCGAGTGGGGAGAAAAGCCCGGGGTGAGAGAGGACACGTGCCTGTTTCAAGGGTAAGTGTTTGTCTTTGTGATTGTTTCAATATTGGCTCTTTGAGCACGGTGGCTCGGCGTAGTCCCCCAGCAGAGCGCCTGCACAGAGAAGCCCCGGGCGCACTGCAGGCGATGGAGAGGGATCCCTTCCATCCACCTCTTTTCATGAAGAAAGAACAACATAGGCCCGTGCTCTGCTGTGGCCCCTTGGTCCAGCGCGCCAGGGATAATCAGATGATCCCCTTTTATATAGCTTATTAGAGGCATCTTATGCTGTAAGATAGGCAATATTCTCACATGCTTTTGGCCCCTTTGTAGTGCGCGATGATTTAAGAGGGTTAAGCAGAGTTTGAAGTGCTCCGGGAATGCACTCTCATACCGTCTTAGGGTCATGTGGTGCTCTCGCCACAAGGCCCATAAGTGTAAACTTAATATCTGTTAGTAGTGCCGACGCTCGTCGACAATGACGAGATTAAATGTGAAGGGGGCTGAAAAAGAATTAAGACGAGAGCCGGAGACGCTCAGAAGAATGGCCGCGCTTCTCCTCGGATCGGCACGGCCGCGTCTGCTGCTACGTCAAACTGCTTGGTGGGTGCGACTGGTTAATCAGTCGACTTGCAGAGGCAAGGAAGGACAAAAAGACTTAAAACGAAGATTTGTAGCGTCTTGTCCGTCCGAAGAGAGAATGAACCGCAACTGGCAACAAAAGGCAAGAAGAAGTGTAAACGCTCAGCTCGTCCTCAAGTTTACCTTCCGGTCTCCAGGAGGATAATCACCTCTGTGAGCTGGGGTGGGGGTAGGGGTGGGGGGGTGGGAATAAACATGTTTGTTTCCCTTGTATTCAAATCTCATCAGTCCTTTTCTGTATTTGCGTTTCTCTCTTACGGCGGTGAAGATAAGCACCCTTACTCCTGCAGCCAACAACCCGTATCTGGCTCTTGTCTCTGGAGGGCCACAAGTGCTTATTGTTCAACATGGAGAGGAGGCTGATGAGCGCAGTGTAATTAAAATGTTTCTACCAGGCTGGTGAAATGTAAGAAATCACTGGAGAAAAGGCTAACGGCTGAGGGGGGAGAAGAAGAGTCAGTCAGAGAGATAGAGAGAGAGAGTAAAAGGAGGGAACAGGGAGGGGGGGGGGGGGTGTAACAAAGCAGAAAATGAAGAGAGACATAAAAGAATGGGAGCTCAAGGAGGTCAGGCCCATCACAGGCTTTAGTGTTGCCTTCAAAGATGCCTGGGACAGGTGGCAGCTCCAGACAATCTCGCACCACAGAGCAGCATCCTCTCAGGAGAAGATAAGGGATTCCTCCATCCCTCCTCCCCTCTCGCCCGGTGTAACGCGCTGCCTTCCTACCCTCCCGTTTCGGTGCTCTCCCAGACGGGGCGCTTTGATGTAGCTCGCCGCGAGCGGGCAGCTGTAGGCCACGGGGGCTGCGCGAGCGCCTCAACCGCCGGGATCCGAGGGGAGCGAACCTCAATTGGCTGGGGCTCTCTGGTGCCCAGCACTTTCAGCTCTCATTAAAGCCCTCCGGAAGGGTTAATCCTCTTTAAGGTTGTCTCTCTGTCCAGGCCGAGGGGAGGCCCCTGGGCACCACCTGCGCGCCCGAGACTCAAATCCTGTGACACAAGTTCCCTCCGCGTCTCCTCCTGCTCTCCTCGCTTCTTCTTCTTGCTCGCTCAATCCCCCTAGTGGATTCCGACTCGTCTCGCATCCCCGTCCCCCCCCCGACAGTACCTAGGCCCGTTGTGCGTCTTTTTTCGGATTATTTGGGTGGAAACTGTTGACAAGAGTGCAGTAAACGGATTACAACTTTGTCCTTGTTTTGGGATGCCGCGAGGAGGGAAAGGGGAGAGATCAGGAGGACGCGCTTCGAATAATGAGGAGCTGGATTAGCTGGAAGAAGCGGCGTTCGAAACAGGGTGAAAGAGAGGGTAAGGTGACGTGAATAGAAGCACCAAAGACAGGGGAAGGGAAGGAGAATCAGAGACTTACAGATGTCGCGGTACTTATACGACCTAATTGGTTCAAAGGGCGTCAAAGCATATCTGGCCCTGCAGAGCCTAGAAGCCATTTGTCTGCCTGCTGCTGTGGCACCTCGTCTTTGCTCTGTGACACACACTTTCCTTTCTTAGCTCAAATAACGGCCATGTGTCCCCCTGAGACATCAGCAAACTCTGTTTAATGCCTGAAAGAGAGTAGAGGGAAGCAGGGAAGTAGACTGCGAGGGCAAAGGAAAATATCTGGATTTCACAGGTTTATCAAAATTCAAGTCATGAGTAGGTTGGCATGGGCCCCAATGAGGCTCACTGTATGAAAACCCAGAGTAAATATACCCCAGTATGCGCACCAATATAAAATTACTTCAGTATTATATTGTTACACTTATTTAATCTATAACATTTATGTGAATACATTCATAAGCACCTATTCAAAATATTTCAGGTACATATTACCCAAAAGTATGTAAATTTTCTCCCTGTTCACAATTGTAACTAGCTGTAATTAGTCAGGCTATCTGCTCCGGTAGAGCCTGCAGTCAGCTGCATCAGGTTGATGCATAATTATTATTTATTTCTTAAAATAGAGCGATGGAAGGCCCTCCTGTAGTTTTCACGCCATCATTAGTCATGTTTTCTGTGATTGCAATCATTTCCAAACTACCTCATTTTTCATTTCTTCTGAGTGAAGAACAAAGTGAGGCTCCTCCCCTGCCTATTGGCGGAGGAGGCGCAGTGCTGTAGCAATTTCAAAACAACATATTTTTTAAACCCTTGGCCAACTTTTTCAACGCTATCTAGAGATTCAGAGATCTCAATTTTGTAGAAGATTTTTAATTTGTGTTTTTTTTTCTGAATCATCACCTGCTGACACCGTCAGTAGCAAATTTGGATTTCTTATCGAAAACTAAAGTTTAAGAACTATTAAGTCATGCGACTCTTTAAAAGAGCCGTCTCTCTAAATCATAAAGATTAATTAGAGTTGACCTTTTAAAATGGCTTTAGTATGTTATAGCTTGTAGCACAGCTAGTATAGGAAAAACACAGCAGTCTATGTGTGTATTCTAGAAAATGTAGATCCTTACCTCTGAGATTTCCAAAACGCCGCCAACATTTCCAAATCCAGCGTGTCTCCTGACAAAGGTTGAATATAACCTCTGTCAATAAAACAGAGCAACTTGAACTCTCTCCTCACAGCCGTCCTGTTATCCACAGAAATGTTTGCTCTCACTCGTTCTCTTGTAGCCTAAATGGACCCCAGACTTGTCTCAACTTGTCTTAGAAATGCAGCTTCATTTTACAGAACTTCTGAAAACTCTCCAATTCCACTGCCTTCATTTTAGAAACCTCCTTTATGCTGAAAATAGCTTACTCTGCGTAAACATATTCTTCCCACAGCAACAACATGCACAACGAAGAGCGTTTGCCGTCAGGCTCACCTGGTAGCGCTTAGTGTGGTGCATTCACTGATCGAAAAAGATCAGAGTTTTGAGTTTCAAGACGAAATGTTCCCCGAACAGCTGGTGAGTCTCTAACAGTAACAGCCATTAGTCTGTCAGTCCCTAAACATAAATTACTAGATAGATAGAAATTTGCGAAGGCACTATTCTTGCCGTAGATGAAAAAGCTGACTGTTAAGTGCAACAGAGTTCTTGAAACCCACATTTTCTCCAAAGACTGTACAAGCGCTCCTTTAAAGTCTGGATCCTTTGTAATTTTTCCTTCGTCATCACCTTTTTTCACAGTGATGCACTGTTGAATAATAAGTTGCTTCTCTGCTGAGTCGTTGTCCTGGATGTCCGGCAGCCCCTGAAAGCACCACGCAGGAGACCTTTTAAACTATACCCTACATTTGATTAAAACAACCAAATGTTCACGCATGATTTCAAAAAGTGCAGGTGAGGAAAAAAAGGCTCAGATGATGGATTGCTTCTCTTAATGGAGACTGTAAACACCTCAAAGTGTAATTCTGCAAACAAAATTGTGTTTAAATGTCAGCTGTGCTCAGTGGCATGTATGTATAATCTAAAATCGTTAACGCATCGGGGTCTATAGGTGGGATAAGAAACCTTTACAGCATGTTAGTTTTTTGCCAAAAAATATTTCAGACACTGATTTCTTGCAGAATTGGTGTCTGATGTGGGATTTCTGTGCGGGTGTCGCATAAAAGTACAGAGGAAACCTGCTAAAGTTTGCCGTTTTATTATTTTTACCCAGCTCTGGATACATTGCTGCCAAAGTTACCAAGGACCACATTAGAGGGTCCAAAGAGCCAAATGTGGCTTCAGAGCTGCAGGTTCTAGACACCTGATCTGAAAGCTTTCTGACATACTTGCTTAAGCCTTTTAAAGAAATCTTAACAAAAAAATTTGCAGACTTTTACGTGCGACCCAAGCTTTGAAATAAAGATTTTCTAAAAAGATCAAGTCCCCGAGGTGGATGGTGTTTTTTTTTTTTTTTTACTAGAGTGAATCGCAGTAGTAGTGGAAGCAGAAAAAACATGTACTCTAGTCCTCCTGATTCGATCTGGGGTTTAAATCAACTCCCTTTCTGCCTGAGAGTTATTGTAGTTTGAGGAAAGGGAGATAGACAGATGTAAGAGATAAAGTTAGGACGAGGATAGAGGTGTAGCCGAGTGTTTCAGCTACTAAACTGCTGCTTCTGTTCCCCCAGCTGGGTGGGAGCGCGGTGGGGCGGTGAAGGCGCACAGCTCTTTGTTCTGCTCCCCAGCTTATCCCGATCTGGGGCAAGTTCTGCAAATGCAGGAGATAGGTTGGTGCTCGACAGAGGCCCCCCTCTGAAATTCCCTTCACTCCCTGATCCATATGAGAAACACTGGGAGAGAAAAGGATAGGAGGGGGGGCAGAAAAGTTGGATCGTGCTGGCGGCCCCCTGGAAGAGCTGCGTTCTGTCAAAAAACAAAAAACAAAAAAAAAACCTGTGCTAGTGCGCAATTTGTTGTGATGGACTAGATAGTAAATGTCTTGCAGATGCTGGAAATGCCCGGGAATACTGAAAGCCCTGCTGGCATGTGCATACGTTGTTGGCGATTCTCGTCTTCAAAAAGCTTTAGGATTTGGTTTAAATCAACATTCCTGTTGCGGGAAATAGTTAAATATCCCGCACTGGTTGTGCAACAAGTTCACGAGCAGAAATGCGCGCCAACTTGCAGAAGCGCGAGGAGAAGGCTCGGGCATCGGCCGTCTTGTTCAGTCTAGACAGACAAATTGCTTGTGACAACGAGCAGCTTTGGAATGTGTGCTTGAAGAGAAAGCCGCCTGGTATCGCTCCTCTTCTTGCCGCTCGTTTTCTCTTCTCTCTTGCACCATGTTAATTGCTTTCACCGACAGAGGCTGCTTGTGTTTAGGGGCGTGAGAGCCACTGAGGGAAGGGAGAAAAGGCGACTCGGAAAGGCGAGCGCGCGGAAGAACACGGCGGAGAAAGGAAAGAGCTATAGATTTCATAAGAGGAAAGGGCAGAGTGTGATGTGCCAGCCTGGTGCATATGATGAATGGCGGACTGATTGGCAAGCCGACACTTAACACTCCTCTGTTGTTTAACCTCTCTGCTACTCCTTTTTCTCTCTCTCAATATAGCATCTTTTTTTTTTTTTTTTTTTGAATAAAAGCGTGTTCTTATCTGTATTGCAGTGCCCCCGCTTTGCAATGCAGCCAAGAAAGCTCTGCACAGCATGAACATTAGGCTAATTTATACAGCGGTAATTAGGCCATTAGACCTGAAACAATCTGGGACCAGCAATTAGGCAAAGCGCTCCAAAAGTCAACAGCAACTCCCATTGAGCTTAGCTAAACAGTCTCTTAAAGTGTTATTTACATGTCCAAACAGCTTGAGGTCTCGGTGTAAACAAACATGGCGAGAGGCGGGGTGAGAGGGGATTGATCAGAGAGGGGGAAGTTTGGCGTCACCAGAGAGGCCGGATCCAAACCGCTTTTCCTGATGGTCTTCCAGGAGTCTCTTCATCTTTTTTTTTTCTTTTTTTTTTTCCAGCCTCAGAGTGATCAGAGGCCCAGAATCACGTTCTTGAAGGAAGGAGGAATCAAAACCGGTGTGGTTTGTGCACGCATACATGATGCATACAAGGCATCACCTTCAGCAAAAATGACATGCTGTATGTTTGCTACTAAAATCTCACCGACTTCCTAAAGTTTTGGGCAGGGATACTTTTGTTTTGCAAGCAATCATATTTCCGTTTATTGACATTTTCTGATGCAAGACCCTACAATTTAATCCTGAACAAATCAGAACCTCTACTACTTCAACATCCACACCGATTGCACTTGTCTTAATATTTGTGTAATCCTCACATTCATGCCTTCCTTTATTTTTACTGATTATGTGCAAGTGCTCTCTCTTTGTGTTACATTGGTTGTGCTTTTACATAACTATCAAATTTTATTAGGTTTTTAATTCACCTCAACAAATAAGTAGCTAATAAAGCATGGTTTAGTTAACTGGTTCAAACAGAAGTAACTATGCTGCAAATTAGCAGGTGTCAAACAGAATAGGGTGTTTTTTTTCTTCCTGAAAACTTAAATTGGAGGAGCTCCAGGTTCAATTTCACATCCACATGTTGCGATTTCATCTCATCCTGCAATTGGCGGGTTGCCGGTTCGATCCCCTGCTCCGACCGTCTAAGTTGTTGTGTCCTTGGGCAAGACTCTTCACCTGAAGATCCTGCTGGCGGTGGTCAGAGGTCCCGGTGGAGCTGATGTATGACAGCTTCGCTTCTGTCAGTCTGCCCCAGGGCAGCTGTGGCTACTAACATAGCTCACCACCGTCAGGGTGTGAATGACTGACTGTGGTGGGAAGCGCTTTGGGGTCGTCGGACTTGATAAAAGCACTGTACAAGTACAAGCCGTTTACCATTTTAACCATTGCTTAGCAGTTTATTGCTCATGGTAGTTCATTATTTCTTGACAAATTGTGACGATAATTGGAAAACTGTTCCATTCTTACCTAAAAATGTAATTTTAGGTAAAATGTATTTTGAGAAAATGTAATATTAAGTTTCCGCTGAGTGTGGTTCTTATCCTAGTTTAGTTAAATCAAATCAAAATAAGTTTGAGTGCCGTCCTATTCTTTTATTGCAGTCATTTAATTGGATTTTCTTCCAGACGTTTATGAGAATATTAGTGAAAAATAACTTTAAATCAGAGGTAGTCAAAGCAGGTACAACACGTCCCCAAGACGGGGGATGTGCCAGGACAGTTGGATCCTTTTTGTAGTCGTAAACATCGGACAGAAAACGACTCAAACAGCAAAAGTACAGACTGGAAGAGGTGAAATGACCGGTTCTTTAAATGTTGCTGCTCCTCTCTGCGGTGATTGTATGTGGGAAATTTGAGAAAAAAAAATATTATTATGTCAACCTTGATAATTTGTTCTTTATGATTCAAATATTTAATCTAAACCGATACTCGCTTTATATACACAGACACAATTTACAAACACATAAAAATGATTGACAACCATTTACATTTTAACGATGTGGCTCATGTGGACTTTAGTGCAAATTAAAACAGCTGAAACAGTCAATGGGGAAAAGATATTATGTAAAACGTATCCATATATGTCCACTGAGTTACAAAGTAGTTTTGTTAAGATGTGCTAGTGTTAGCAGCAGCTTCGTGACTTAATACTATTGTCTATTTTGTATTTTTTTATAAAGTATGATCATCCCTATATGGTCTAGTTTAACATTTGCAGTGAGTCTTCTTACCAAAGGTTTTGCTGCCTAAAGTAGCCCATCAGATAGAAAATAAATTAGCTAGCTTAGTAGTTTTGCTAAATTGGCTAGCAGATGTGCGCAGTTTCTAATGAGTACGTTTCCAAATATAACTCAAGTGACGGAAACAAATGATTACTTTTTGTTTTACTGACCAATGCAGACCTGCTCTAAAAGACACTGGTGCTTGGAAAACAACTTGGTGCATTACTGCCCCCTTGTGATACAGTTGTTTGATGCATGTTTATAACATGAAAACAAAGGTTGAACAAAATTTGGGAAATGTAATCCCTTTATTTTGAAGCATCTACCCAAATGATGACTGAAAAACACGATTTATTTGGTACACACATTTACCCGCCATGTGGCAGCTAGCCCTCTTTCGCATTTGGCGTCTGCCGAGTGTTAATTTCGGACCCTGTTTATAGGTGTCAAGAGGCTATGGTTCACAAAGAGTGGTGCAGACATCATGAAGAAGGAAAACATAGAACGGCCTTTAAAATATAGCTTAATCATAAACAATGTCATCATAACAACATTCATCACAACTATCACAATAATATTTATTTGTCTTATTGTGCAGCATTAAAGTTAAAGAGCATAAAGCACATTCTCCCCGAAGTTTCGGAGATTTTCTTTAAATTCCCTTTATATTCACTCAGCAATCATTGGGAAAAGCCATAATCAATATAAAATCATAAATCATTCAAGGCTTTTAAAAGTTATTCTTTGCAGGAAGGTCTACAAAAAAAAAAAAAAAAATGTAGTATCAGAATAATCAGCCATCTCTGCTTCTAGAGGCCAAACATAACTAATAATAACTGACACATGTTTATTTTAATTTTGTTTTATAATAATGACTACATTCACCTACTCGATCCAAAGGTTAGAAATGAAAAACATACAACGTAAAACACCCTGGAGCCGCTGATTTAGCTGCCTCGTGGGAACGTCGTCCGCAGTGAGAGCCAAGAACAAAGTCCCTCCTCTTCTGCAGGGTGAAGTCATAAACTCTTGCTTGCTTTCACTTCCAATAAGGAGCAACAAGAACTGCGCATTTATACGCCTTCAAACCTACGCAGAGACCGTCTAGGGAATCATTTGCACTTTGTGCAAACTGTTGCAAAGTTGCAGCGTGGAGGTGCGGGCCTGCGCTGCAGACGAGCGTGCCGGAGCCGTGAGATCACGAGCAGTAAAGAGAGGTGGCATAAATGAAATCTGGCAGTCACAGCTCCGGCGCAGGCTTCATATGTTCCACATTAGCGATTCCCAAACCTCTGGAGCGGGCCGCGGCAGCCCCTTCTCTCACTCCGCCTTAGTCACTTATGACAATCTGTCACTGGCTCTTTGTGCTCTCGCAGCGGAGCGTCAATGAGAAGTGCTCTGTTTATGGAGGAGAGTTTCATCCTCGGCTGAGGGTGACACCCTGTTAGAGCTGGAGTCACTGAACCTTTTACCAGAAGAAAGGACGGGCCCAGGTTTACCCACTGAGACAATGATCTCCCTGTGCTGACTTGACAACAAAAGAAATAAAAAAAAGAAGAAGAGAAATTGCTTTTAGTAGCAAAACCAAAATAAGAATCGAAAGTGACGGAAATTTACCACGAGTATCACATCACACGCACCCCGAAGTGCAGAGAGTAGCCTTTGTAGAAAATACTGCTATTATGAGCAGAGATTAACCAATGAGGATATTGGAAATAATGCGCTTTAGGCTTTATCCCCAAACCTCTTTTTGAAATGAATCAAGTGCCCAATAAAGGACAAGGCAATTACCATCCTCTCTTTAATGAAGGAGAAGCTGGCTTTTTGGTCCTGAGCGTGGTGAGCTTGTGTTGAATTAGATTTAATGAGTCTGGTCAAAGTTTGCTTCTAATTGCCCTTTCATTAAGACCCATTTATTATCGTATCTTAATAACTTCCATGCCTTCCTGTAAAAGACTGACAAAAAAAAAAGAGAGAGAGAATGCTGCCATTCGAAAAAGTTAAACTGAAGTAATTAAAAATAATTAGGAAGAGTAGAGGATAGCTGATTAATGACTGAGGGAAATAAAAAGTGTTTTTAAACTTACGGTTGTTTCTGGATCCGTTAACCTTTCAGGACAAGTTCAAGAAGCCCTGCAGAAGTATTTGTCACTTTTTGTCACGTTGCTACAGCAGAAATCAAGTTGTTTTTTTAAATTGTAAGTTTAAGTGATAGACTTAAAGAAAATAGCTCATATAGTTCTGTGTAAAAGCATTACCCTGCTTACATATGTCTTCTATTTTTGCTATTTTGTCACACTTGAATGTTTCAGATCATCAAATACATTTTATCGTCAAACAGGTGACTTAATTGAATACAAACATTTTTTATTTTTAAGTGTAAGAATAGCTGTCTTAATTTAATCTGGCCACATTGGAGAGGATTCGATCTTGACGTGCCTCACCATACAGATTCTTGGCAAACCAAAAACCTTTATTTTTATTTTTTATTTCTTTTACCATTCAGTGTTGGTTTAGATGCTCTTCTTTGGATTAGTCACAAACTGATGGCTGGACTCATTCTCTCTGGGTTTTCTGCTAGTGAGCAGAATTCATGGTTCCCTCTGTTATTGCTAGTCATTCAGGTCCTGAAGCAGGAAAGCAGCCCCAGACCGTCGAGCTATCATCACCATGCCTGACCGTCGGCGTGATGTTCTTTTTGTTAAATGCTGCTTTAGTTTCACATCAGATGTAACAGGATGCGCACCTAAAAGGTCTCACTTTTGTGTTGTTAGTCAGGGGAATGTTGTCCCAACAGTCTTGAGGACCATTAAAGTGTTTTTCAAGTCTTTGTGCTTTTTTAGTTTTTTGGTCACCAGTGAATTTCCCTCTGGAGTTCTCCCATGGAGGCCATTATTGTTCACTCTCCTTCTTCCGAATCATAAACACTGATCCTAACTACGGCAGGTGAGACCGGCAGTGCTTTAGATGTTGTTCTTGGCTTCTTTCTGACCTCCTGGATGAGTCACGGATGTGCTCTCGTACATCTGGTATGCCAAAACCTCCTGATAAGGTCGACCGCTGTTACATATTTCCTCCTTTGAAGATAATGGCTTTCACTGTGTTTTTCTGAAGTCCCAAAGCCTTAAACATCCTTAGTAACACCTCTCTAGACTGATAGATGGCAATGACTTTGTTTCTCATCTCCTCTTGAATTTCTCCAAATCTGGCCACGGCGTGTTGCTTTTTGAAGTCTTTTAGCCTACTTCATCTCGTCAGACAGGTTCTATTTGAATGAATTCTCAGGTCTGACAACAATCAGGCTCGTAAAACTGAACCAAAAAATGTGGATGTGGGGAGGATTACACAGCGACAGGTTGGTGTGCATAACCTTTTTCCCTAAAGAAAAGAAATCCTCATTTGCAAACTGCTTTTTGCATTTACTCAGCTTATCTTTGTCTAATGCTAAATATCACTCAAAATTAATTTTTTTATCACATTAGTGTGATAAAAAAAGGAAAAACAGAAGACGTCCGTAAAGAAGCACATTTTCTCACAACTGTATTTTTCAAGTGGAAGGCGACTCATTGTTATTTGTTAAGCATTGGTCATATAACGACATTAAAAATAAAAAATTTGTTAAAAAATTTAACCATCTTAAAAAAGAGAAACAGTATGCTATCAAAGTAGTTTGCAAACTAGAAGGAAAGTGAGCTGTAGTTTTCTCAAACCATCCCCACCATGAAACATGGTGATGGCAGGATCATGCTGAGGGGATGCTTCCCCCCCCCCCCCCCCCATGAGGCTGGTTTTGTTTAATGGAAACATGGATTTAAGGTAATCCAGGAAAAAAAAAAACCTGTTAGAAGATGCTAAAGACCGGGAAGGATGGAGAACCACTGGTTTGGATCAAAGCATACTCACAGGTTAAAACTGCAGAGTCAAAGCCCAGACATAAATTTATTTAAGAACCTGAATTTAAGAGCCAAAACTGAAAAATTGGTGTTCGCAGCCACGCTCCATCAAATCTGGCTGAACTTACACTCCATGCTTTCATCCTGTTTCCTCCACTTCACAACTATGCACCACTTTGTGTTGGCCCTATCACACAAACTCTAACAAAATACCATCAAAGAAGTTGAACTGGCATGTATTCTTTTGCAAGGTACCATGTGCCGTTGGTGATTTACCATATTTCTTCCTGGGCAAAAACCAACACGGTTATTTTCCTCTTAAGGAATGCAGCTGCTGTGGCGTGTGGCTGCAGTGGGGAGGTTTAAAACTCAGATTTGCGTTTCATTTTGAGCTTCCTCCTTGCCTTCCAGCTGTATTTTGTATCAGAGGATGAGAATACCCCTTAAATATCCAGAAGAGCAGGGGCAATTTAGTCCTGGAGTAAACAGTAAGGACTCCCAACAGGAAACAGTGGAGATGGATTGCAGGATGGAGGCTCTCCCCCACCTCTCCTTCGCTCTCTGTTCTCTGTGACTGTATACATTCTCCCCTCCAGTGACACGAGCGTGTTTGCCTTGCTAATGGAGAGCCGCGCTGGTGTAAAAGAGGTGGCAGGCTGTATTTAGACAGGGCTATGGTAAAGTAAACTTGTGAGACGATTTAAATAAACCTCAGTGGAATGGTTTCGGCGTGCAGCGGCGAGGGAGGGAAGGAGTGATGAAGGAGAGAGAGAGAGAGAGAAAAAAAAGGGTCTGGTCTATGCAGTGGGCTGTGCTGAGTGAGTGCCTCCTGAGACATAAACAAAAGAGGTCTGGGTAATTCAATGAGGAATGCTGGATGTGGGAATGAAAGCATGTGTTGCAGGGAAGCAAATAGACGGAGTCTTTGAAAAATTATTTCACAGTTTGTAATCTCTGCAGCCATCCCCTCCCCACCGCCCTCCGGTCGGCCAGGATGACAGAGGTTAGTACAACGTTCCTGCTGAGGTGGGAAGGGGAGGAGCTAGATTAGAGAGCATGAATTTTTTACCAGCATCGAGCTGGGGCGCTCAACAAACGGTGTAAAACCTGAAAGCTTCATTTCCGAGTCTGACAGCCAAAAGGGCAGAAAAGGCCCACGAGTGGAGCTGCGTAGAGTAAACACATCAGATTTTGCCCTCGTCTTCTACAAACTCATCCCAGCTTCCCCTCATCCCTCCCTCCCTCAGCAGCAGCAGCAGCTCTGAAATCAGCCAACGTGAGCCGAGCCAGGAAAACATCATCGGGAGAAAAGCATCAAACATGCAGAGTTGGAGTGGTCAGATGCTTCCCAGAGCCGCATGGAGTCGGATTGTAGCACTTATCTCTGGAAATGGGAGCGCTGGATTAAAACTTTGTCTGACTTTTACTTTCAGCTGTTACACACTTTGTTGCGAAAGTGTTCACCCCCTTTGGACTTTTTCCACATAATGTCACATTGCAATCCTAAACTTCGATGTCTTTTATGGGGATTTTATTTTCGTGTTTGCAAAGTGGAAGAAAAAGGATTAAATAAAAACCCTCAAAAGTGCGGTTTTATTCAACGTCTTTACTCTGATACCTGGTGATAAAAGCTTGTATAACCAAATTCCTTCTGAAGTCACCTAAATAGTGATCACTGTCCACCTCTTTGTTATTCCCAAAATATAAATCCAGCTGTTCTGTGGAGGCCTCAAAGGTCCGTTAGAGAACATCTGTGAACAAACAGCATTGTGAAGACCAGTGAACATGCCAGACAGGTCAGGGAGAAAGTTGTGAAGGAGGTTACAAAACAATATAAAAAGCTTCAAAAATCTCTTATAACCCTGGTAAACCCATCATCTGAAGATTTAAAGAGTATTGCCCAACTGCTCCCCCTACAATGATGCTGTTGCCCAACCCTGCAACTTTTACATGCATCCCTGCTCCAACACGCCTGAATTATATGACTTAATGAACTTCTCACCATATCATGAAAATCTTCAAAGGCCTGGTAATGAGCGATTGATTTGATTAAGGTGTACTGGGGAAGGAATGCATCTGAATGTTGCAGGACAGTAGCCCTGCAGGACCAGTGCTGGAGACCTCTGACCTAAACTGGCAGGTCGGGGAGAATTAATCAAAGAGTAGCAAGAAGAAAGCCACTATTTAAAATAAAAAAGACTGTTAGAAGTCTGTGTGTAGTGAAAAACGTAACACTGAACACCATCATACCCATGGTAACTGTGAAGCATGATGGTGGCAGTATCATGCTAAGGGGATTCAAGGGACGTTATGTGCTCAATGTTTCAATGAGGGATATTCCTGGAGATAAAAGTGCAACACTAACTTTATCATGTTATGTTACCTAACCTTAACATAATAATTTCTTTCAATTAGCTAGTTTCAGCTACCCTTAAAGTCACTGAAACTAAGTCTACACGTGAAAAAAAAGAGAAGTCAGAAATAAGACTTCGGACTCTAGTGTTGGCCATCTTGTGTGAGCAAATGAAGCTACCCAAGAGGATTAATATCGCCTGTTGTACAAATTTGTCTGTCTGTTGCTCTGTGAAGAAAATCCAAAATTTAAAAAAAATTCCCAAGTTGCATCTATTGAACGTTTTGAAGGCAGGTCTGCTTTACATTAATAGGAGGATGTTGTTTAAAAGACGAGACCTGTAACATAAAAGGGCCACACTTTTATTAGACTGTATCACATGATCATGCGACATTTTTAAAGCTTGTGACGTCTTCTGCTTTAGTTTTGAGAAGTAGGTGAAAACACAAGGTCTAAAGTTATGTTTTAATTTTTTTACCACAGTTTATACCCCAGCATTTAAGTACGACACAAAGATGCATTTAAATACGACACAAAGATGGTTATACAACAATGGAATATGCAGGAAAACAGCCTTGACTGGCGTTTCGGGTTAATATATAAACATTTTTTGACAAACATATTTCCAAACATCCAAACTTGTCTTGTTAGTGAGGGGAAGTGGAGTAGCCCTGTTCAGCTAGCTAATAAGCAGCTGTAGGTGCTTGTTAGCTAGCAAACAAGCTAGCTAACAAGCAGCTGTAGGTGGGGGAGGGTCAGATGTTTTATTAACTCCACACGCAGAGGACTCATTTTACTGGAAAGGAACAGCATGGCTGACATGGTTTTTGTGGTTTTCTTTACTGTAACCTTACAAAATCTTGATAAAGTTTTGGTACAAGGACCCAACCCATGCGAAGGAATGAAAGTATAATGAATTAGAAAATTCTGCCTGTTCTATAAAGTTCTTACCCGGTGAATTAGTGGGGCTGTCTGCTCTAGTAGCTAGCCTGCTACTTAACATGCGATGCCTCCTGAAGCTTTCTAACTGTAGTTGTAAAACAGTAAAAGTTAGCTTTGTAAAAGTGTTATCATGCCATGACTTTGTGTTTTGCAACCAGAAATATTTCCAAACATCCAAGTTTCTTTCATTTCACTGATCTTAAATGTCATAGCTCTTGCCTGCTTTCAGGATGTTTCGAGTTTCTGCTTGCGGACAGCCGATACTGTAACTAATCGTATCTGACTTTGATTACAGCTTCTTGACATTTTACATTTTGTGAACGGCCTCTTTCGTTTGGCTCTTTAAGGAAGTCCCTCTTTACACGGAAACCTAATGCTGCAGGATTGCAAACACCTCCAACCAGCTCGCCTCTTGGCCGTCTGTGTTTTATCACAATCTGGCACCGAGCGTCTCTGTGAAATGAGTGAACGGTGAGGTAAGCAGCCCCGGATCGACACCTGCTGCGCTGCTCGGCGATGCAGCTGCATTTGTCATGGCCTCAACTCCAGCAGAGCCGCCCGGCACCCCCCGCTGTTTGGCCATCTGCCCACTTGGCTCAAATGTTTACAGGCGAAAACAAGAAGTAAAAACACATACCTAGCAGCGTTAGACTTGCTGAGTGAAGTTAAACAGATGTTGACACAAGCTTTGCCTCGGGGTGCCGAGACGCAGCTTGGCCTCGGCAACAGGCAATAAAATGACACGTGCTCCAGGAGAGAAATGTGAATGAAGATGATATCCTCCTTTGGCCTTTTTTTTTTTTTTGTTTGGTTTCACAACTCGGGTTGGCAGTGCTTGTTGAAAAAAATTCCCACTCATGGTTTGCTTGTTTCGACTTGTCCGAGAGCGAGCGAGGCGGCGTTCCAGAGCACCGAATCCAGATTTAGTTTCAAGGTTTATGGAGTGCAGTTAAGGTTTGGGAGATCAGCGGCGCACATGTGGGATTTTAGTCCGTTTGCAGTGCGAGAGTTACGATTTCAGCAGTAAAAATAGAGAAAAGCTTGCTTGCACATATTATGCAAATGTTGTAATATTTTGTCTGGGGTGGGGTTGGGGAGGGTTTGTAGAAAAAGAAGCCTCCGGAAAAGGATGTTTTTGTTCTCGCTCGGTGCGTTCCATTGGTCGTACTTAAATGTTATCCTTTGTGTGAAACCACATTATGCTTGGCACGGGGAGAAATGTGCCGTTTGGCTGCTTTTCTTTTGGTTATTTACACACTGTTTATTTTGAGTTCTGTCAGCCTTGAGACGTTTAGAAAGACTTCCTCAACCAAACGTTTTGGAGCAGGGCATCGTTTAGCTCAGCGCATTTAATGAGATCTCATTTTGGATGGGTCCCACAAAAGATAGCCATCGGCCGCTGCCTTTCTTTGCAACTGCCATTTGCTGTAGCTAAAGACAGTATGGATTTGCATAGATATACAAAAAGTAGTTAAAAAAGTATGTTTTCTTTTTTCTTTTCTGCACAGCTGCTCCACCGTTTTTCCCTACCTCACATCCTGAAGTCTGAGAAAAAGTTAAAGCATCGTTCAAATCAGAGTTAGGTTTTAAAACATCCCTACTAGGGGCGGACGACAATTCAATAACAACATATATCGATCGATAGAGGTGTGGTTCGATAGAAAAAAAAGGGTCAGTAAAAAGTTCAATAGAAGAACAGTTTTCCTTCCTTTATGTAGGCCTATTATGTGGGTTAATACTAAAGTCATTACATCCTCCCAACCAATCACAAGCATGGACCCAGGAATGCTCCGTCACCAAGCTCCGCCCCCTTGAAAGAGTTCAGAGAGCACACTCTTTTTGATTTTTTTTTAAAACTTGCAGTTTTGGTAAAAAGTTGGTTGAATAAAGTGTTGAATTCAGTGTTTGCGTGTTCTTTATCTAAAAATATGTCATGAAGCAACAGCATAAAGTGGCCAGGGCTGCACTTAAATATATGTTTTGAATTTTTCTTATACACATGATTTCTATTTTATCCATATGCTTTTTTTCCTATATGGTCCAGCCCTAATACTAACCTTTAAACGTCTAACAGAGAGCTCTTCAATCCAATCCAAAATGGCCCTATTGCAGACCTCCTAAGACATGGCCATCCAGCTAAAGTGAAAGCATGTGCATGAGGCCATGGTTACTTTGGAGGAGTTGCAGAAATCTACAGCTCAGATGGGAGAATCTGTAGACAGGACAACTGTTAGTCATGCAAATCTGGAGTTTATATAAGTGCTGCAAGACTAAAGCCACTGTTAAAAGAAATGCATTAGAAGCCACTGTTGCATGTAGGGGACGCCTCGAACCGGAACAAGGTGTTGCAACAAAAATTTTACTTCTTTGGCTGTCTTTATGTCATGTAAAGCCTGACATGGTTCCTACAGTAAAACATGATGGTGGCTGCTTATGTAAAGAGGATAAAGGCCAAAATAGGAGAATTAGGCCAACTAGGACAACTTTTAGTTGTGCACTACACAGATTTGGCAAGAAGAAAGTGATTGTTGGAAGAAAGCCACAGTAAGTCTTGTTAGCAGTTTTCGACAAGCAATGCAGGGGGAAAAACAAGCAGATGTTGATGATCAACATTTAACATTTGGGGAGAGAAAGAAAATCACACTGCACACCATCCTGAGCTCACCACTTCCACACTGAAACATGGTGCGGGTGACGTCATGCTGTGGGGATGCTTTTCTTTAGTAGGAATAAAGGTTCAGATAGACTTGAATTGGCAAAAAAAATATTGCTTTGATGGTAGAGTGGCAAGAAGAAAGCTATCGTTGAAAGAAACGCTTTGAGTAGTTACCACAAGCCATGTAGGAGACAACATCCACGTGGAAGAAGGTATTCTGGTCAGATTGGACCAAACGTAGACATGTTGGCCTGCTAGTAAAACTCGGCTTGTCGCACATCAACCGGCGCACATCATTTCAACGGTTAAACATGGCGGTGGCAGCATTATGCTGTGGGGTTGATTTTCTTCATCGGGCAATGGGATGCTGGGGGATGTTCGGGAAGATGGATGGAGCCAAAGAAAGGGTTGCAAAGGTTTACGACCTTCTCGGGGAATGTTTCAGAGCAGGGCCGCTTTTAGCTCAGCGCGTCTAATGAGCTCTCATTTTGGGTGGGTCTGCTGAAAGATTGCCATCAGCTGCTGCCTTTCATCACAGCTGGGTTTGAGATTAGCTATAGACAGTATGGATGCACGGGGACACACGAAAGGTTTTTATAAAAAAGTGTGTTTTTCTCTCTTCTTTTCCACGCAGCCGCGCCACCGTTCTTCCCCACCTTCCACCCTCCAGTGCCCATTGACGACAGACACGCCCAGGGGCGTTACATCTACGAGCCGTCGCCCGTGACCCCTCTTCACATGTAAGTCCCTCACACCGGTCACACAAACACACACTCAGAGCACTGCCCAATATATCGCCGATCACAACCGCGTTCGGCCCGATGCGAATCACGCTCCTTCCGCCTCTGGGCGCGCAGCGTCCTCCTCGCCTCTCAGGATCAAAGGCCGCGGCCCCTGTGCGTGCGCAACATGATCCGCATGTCAGAGACACGCAAATGAACATGTGTCAGAGACATGAAAATGAGAGCGGGGCCGACGGGAGCCTGGGAGCGAGCCCGGTTCTCATGATCAAGCCCTGTCAGGAGGAGAGGGGAGCGATGCCTCTGCTGACATCAACTCGTCTCTGACAGGCACAGATGGGCTCCTGACTGCTGGAGCACGCTCAGTCCGTCAAATATAGAGTCAGGTAAAAACACCGCGTCGCTCCTCGTTAAGCGAGAGGCGGTTAGTTAGTTGGTCGCAGTGACTCCAACCGGAGTCGTCTTGTGTTTCCCTGGAGTGCTTCTGGTGGTGGAGACCGGGTCAGAGAAGTACTTCAAAGCGCTTTCCGTTCCCCCGGACTTTCATCATTTGTATTCTTTGCATCCAAACGGCCCAGCACCACGAGTAGACGCTTCATTGTCCTCTCAGGGCTTGTTTTCTCAGGCACGAAGGAAGCGATCACGGCGCGACGAGGACAAATTGGATGGGGCAGCTACTTGGGCCGCATTATGTTTGATATTCTTCATCATTATCAACTCCCCCCCATCCTGCCTTCTTCTCCTCCAGGAGTCATATCTCTCCCTTGCTGATGTGCCACTAAGCGTAATGAATTTTTTATGCTCCCCCCCCCCCCCCCCCACCTCCAGCCCACCCCACCTCTCAACCTCTCCTGCCGCAGCAGAGGAAGAAAGGGAGCAACTAAAAAAAAAAGGGAGGAAAAAAAGGGATTTGATTGATGCTCCATGTCACCGCAAACAAAATGGCAAAATATAATTTAGCATTTAGCTTATGTGGAGATAATGGGGCGAACACGCGCAGGCAACACGGGCTCAAACAAACAGCCAGGCTTGTTATCCGTCAGGAGCGCTTTGGAGCGACGTGGAGCGCAGGTTAGGGAGGGAGAGCAATGAGGAGAGGGCGGGAGGGACAACACCGAGGCAGGGAATTGAATTAAGGCGGAGAAGTCGCGCGGCGACGGTGTCCTCAGTCACTCTGTTTGGACAGGAATTACCTGTGCGCTTGGCTTGCTGTCACCGGAGACACGGTCGCGCTCTGCCTCGCTACTTAAGGGCTTTTTATCCAAGCCATTAAGCTCAGCGCTGTTTAATATGACATGCGATGTTGAGGGAAACTATTTGTCATGATTGTAAGGCAGCTGTTGAATGCCCATACGCATTTAAATGGACTTGCTGTCATGCCGGATACAGCGGCGTGCAAATGTTCCCAACCGCCAGCCTCTTTTATTGGGGTTTTCTGTGACAGACCAACACCCATAATTGCATAATTGTGAGGTAAATTTATTTTTTATGCAAATAAAGGTGTAAAAAGTGTAGTTTTCAGCCCCAAGAATCAATGATTTTTAGATCAACCATTTGCTGCAACATCTTTAGCAGTGTGTCTCTCCCAGCTTTGCACATGTGGGGACTGAAAGCTTTACTTTTATTTTGCAATCTTTACAACATCGCCTGATGTTCTTCAGACTGGACGAAGAGTCTCAGAAAGAAGCATGTTTCTAGTCTTGCTAGAGATCTCTTGTCCCTCCTAGAGAAAAGCCTTCCCACAGCACGATGCTGCCGCCACAGGTTTCCTTTCGACAGCGGCTTTAATTGTGCCAGATTTGTGGAGAATACAGCCCGTCGCTGTGGTCGTTGTCCTAACATCCCCTACTGACGCTTTATCCCTGTTGAAAAACAAGCATCCCCACAGCATGATGCCGCCACCATCATGTTTCACAGTAGAGAAGCGCAGATGTTTCCTTTCAGAAGATAGCGCTCTACAGGTTTGCTGCCTCGTGGCCTCCTTTTAACGATGGCTTCCCTCTACTCCCATGTAGGCAACAAAAAATGACAACAGCAACAAAAAATGCCCATATTACTTCCTATGAAGACATCCTGCACCTACAGCATCACTTTTGTGGCCATCACTCCAAGATGTGCTGCCCAGAGAATCCTGTTCTGACCCTGTCAACACGGGCAAACTAACTACCCGAGACCGGAGACCAGTTATCTGTTCTGTCTCAGGTCACTCCGGTGTGTCGAATGCGCCGTTAATTGACTATTTGCAGCCGTTGCTTGCCTGCTTTGCGTTACTCTTAATACTTGTCACACCTGAGCTGTTGACTTCTACAGCTCCTCCAGAGTCACCTGGGTTACCCTCGGCTGGTTCAGTCAGTTTAGGTAGACGGCCATGTCTGGAAAAGGCTTTTGGTTCTGTGCTCCTCCCATTGTCTGATAATGGATTGAGCTGGGCTCCAAAAGATGCAAAAAAGCTTGAAATATTCCTTTGTAACCGGTCTCTGCCCTTATAGAACAGCAAATTACACACTTGTGCACTTTATTTACAAAACAGGCGACTTCTGAAGTGTTTATGTAGGCGTATCAGATCAAAGAGAGCCAATGCGTGGCGAAACTTCCAGGCTGTTCTTTGTAATAAATAAAATTAAAGGGGTAGGAGTACTTTTGCAAGGCGCTCTGTCTGGTAGCTTTTGAGCCGTTGCGTTGGGAAGGAGCAATATCGCTCGCTTGATTAAAAAGCAGCACCGTATTCCTCGGTGAGAAGAAGCACTTATCACGTGTGGGATTAAAACAACCACCTGATGGGAAATTGGAGTTAATTGCGCATCCAGGTTTCCCGCAGGTTTTGGCCGGCGCTGAACTTTCGCCGTTTGCAAAGCGGCGGCCGGAAAGCGGGGGAGTGTCTGCCAGGACTTGAGCGTTCGGCTCAGCCATGCCGCCTGCAGTCAGACGCAAGCGAATAAGCAGGGGCAGTCGATGTATAGCTGCCGTTGCCGAGACACGGAGGACAAGAGGCGGCTTATGGTGAGATATATTGAATTGTTTTAAGACAAGTTCCCCAACCGTGTGCAGAATTAATCGTTATTAGCCTTCTCAAAGATATGCCTAAGTACACAGGGACTATTATTGCGGTACTTCCCCATGCAACCTCTCATTACGGCCTGTAATTACAGTTGGGTTGGCCCTGCGGCGCTTCCATCAATCCAGTCAGCTTCCCCCCGCCGTGCCGCGCTACCCAGTCACCACTGGGCGTTCGGAAAAGCACAGCAACGCCCAGCAGCTTGTTTCCTCTCCGCCGCGTCGACACATCCACCATCCGTGCGTGGCAAATGAACAGAATCACATCCTATTACGGTGAAGGGCCTAATTGAAACATGTTTATTTATGGCCCCTCGTTGTTCGACTAGAAGCAGGCGTTAGCAGCGAACGGCTAACGGGGCTCCGGCGATATGAGGCGGCGGAATTAAATTAAAAGCTCATAAAATGAAATATGCTCCGTATTAGCTGTTTGACACTTAATTTGCCTTCAAATGAGCAGAGGAAATCAGAAATTAACTGTCCTTTGTTTTTTTCCCCCCCTCTCTCTTTACCTCACCTCCTCTATTAAGGAAGGGAGAAGGCAATTACAGACAGAGGCTAACCGTTTAGTTTATGAATTCCTGGGGGGAAGGTACCAGGGTGCCAATATTACAGCCTCAGGGTCAGGTGAGGCGGTGGGGGTCCCCCCTTTTTGCTTTTCCTAAGAAACTTACATGCCTGCGTGAAAAAACAACACCTGAGTGTATCAAGAACCCTTGAACTTCTTGCAACTTCTGCTGCTTTTCCTCGTCATTAGTGAAAGCCTCCGAGGCCGGCGCTGATCCAGGTCCAGATGAAGTCTTTCCTGACTTGAATCTGGCTGTTGTTCTTTTCTTCCTTTTTTCGTCTTGTTTTCCTTGTGCCCTTTCTTTTCTCCTTGTGTCCGTTCCTTCTTTTGACCTTTGATCTTTGACCTCCATATTCCTGTCATATTCATTCCTTCCTTCCTCCCTCCCTTTCTTTTGTCCTTGCTTTGGTATTTCCTTCTTTCCTTTCTTGTTTCTTTCCTTCTGTCCCCACTTCCTTTCTTCCTTGTGTGATTCCCTCCTTCCTCTCTTCCTCATACCGTTCCTTTAATCAACTATTTTGCTACTTCATTCATTATGTCCTACTTTTCTTTTCTTTATGTGCTCCTTTCCATCCTTGTGCCCTGTCTCTCTTCCTCCCTTGTTTCTTAACTTCCTTTTGTCCTCTTCTTTCTTCCTGGAGTTATTCATTTATTTTATTGTTTCCTTCTTTCTTCCTTTCCTTCTTTTCCTCTTTGTGCCCTACCTCCTTTCATTACTCATGTCCTTCTTTTCTCTCTTCTGACCTTCCGTCCTCTCTTTGGTCCTCTTTTGTTTACTTCCTCCCTTTCCTAAGTTCCATTTAGGCACTTTGTATAAATATCTGCACAAAACAACACAGTAAACTTTGGATTAAAACCTGTTAAACTGTGAAGGACTGAGAACTGTAGGGAAGCTGAGTCTGGAAAATCTGTCACTTTCACATCTTCCAGAGAAGGCGCTTCAATAAACACTCAGATGGGTGCAGAGTGGGCTCTCCACAGGAAGCTCTGGTGCCCACTTCCACCGCCATTGTTTCGGGTCTGGGCTTAATGGGAGTATTTGGAAACCCCTTCTTTCATTCCAGCTTTATTGCGCAGCAAAACCAAACACCCCCCCACGCAGTTCAACACCAGTCCTCGGTCACCCAGAGACGGCTCGCAACAAACAGAGGAATTCATCACCAGTCAATTATCGGCTGCAGGGTTTACTCTGGATTCTCGGGGCCCTCGTGCTGTGAATGGGAGGGCCACTAAAACCCACAAAACACTCTAACAGGATGGGCAATTGACTTGCAGCCGAATTCAAATTTACACAAGATTTAAGGAGAGCCCAGTAAATTTAACTCTTTGAAGGTGTTGACCATGATTTTAAGCGTAAAGTCATTGCTAATCATCTGATGGTACATTTCTTGTCTGATTCGCGAGGGCTCTAATTGTTTATTTGGTTTTTGCATTTGAAAGTTCAAAGAAATGCAGCAATCTTAGAGCCTAAAACCTCCAAACTAACTCACAAATCAAGACGGGCTCTGCTCCGCGTTCTGACATTGCAGAGAGCGAGCTGCGGCTTTTAAGAGCGCGTCTCCCGTGTTCCCGGCTTGTGTGGTTGTTGCGTTCGGGAGCGTGTTTGCTCAGCTGCCACCTCGGCCCGACGGGAGGGTAATAATCTGAAGGTACCACTGGGACGACTGCTGCAAATCACAGCGCTGACTGTGACTGAGATGAGGATGAACCAGGAAGGGGTTTAAGGAAAAGAAGAAAGAAAAACACACTTTTTTATAAAAACCTTTCGTGTGTCCCCGTGCATGGAAGCTGTTGCTTAAAATGCTCAGTTTTTACATTCACGCTCCAGTTTTAAAACAAATGTGCCTTTTGTTGTAGTTGCTTAATCCAAATTGTAATCTGTGGGCAAAAAATATAACTCGTTAAATAACTGTTCTTAGCTAAATGAACCAGTGGTGCAATTATTGGTACCAAAACAGCCCCACTAAAATAAATGTAACTTCTTTTATTCTTTTCCCTTTTGAGATTGAGCTGAGTTTCTAGGAACCTTTAATTAGCCATCAATGAGTTTCTGTTTCCCTGAGGTAGGAACGTGACGTGACACAGGGGTCCCATTTCCTTTAGCCGGGATGCTGGACGACGTATTTCTCTTCCCACCATGCATAGTGAGCAGGATGGAAAGGAAGCTCTCCGTTAGAGAACAGCAGCAAAGAGTGGTTAGCATCTTGGGGTGACAATGTCTCCGTAACAGCCGTCCGTTTTCTGGTTCCTAGCTGCAACAGGAGAGGAAGCCTTTGGTTTGTTAAAGATGTCAAAACTTCCGGTCGTCTTTAATTTGTTTTGCAAATTTCCTCTTGAGGTTTCATGTCGGACTCTCCGTTGGCGCCACAGGAGTCTGGGTGGCGGTCGACCAGAGTTTCAGATGCGTCCGAAGCCCTGCAGGCTGTGCTTCTGGAATTGTTCTTCAACAGCTGGTTGGTGCTGGCCTTGTTCTCTTTGGTCACAAGACGGAAACGTGGCGCTTGAAAAGCCTCACGTTAGCTTGAGAAACGGTCCAAATGTCCGATTCAGAGGGGACAACAGGTAATATCCGGGTATTGAACAAGTGCACCTTAGTTCCCTATAGATATTGGTCATCTTCCACATGCTCCACTGGATCCAAACTTAAAAAAAGTGTGAGCACCATCACCATAAAGAGTAAGTGGCAAAAAAGGTTTTGCTCAATATATTAGCAGGACTGGTACCAGTAATCGTGCCACTAGTGAGTTTGTTAAAACCGGTCGTTTCTTAAACGTGACTTATTCCCCTCCTGCACTAACAGAGGTGGAGTAATGGCAGTAATGCTCCGAATCACCTCTTCAACCTCTGAATTGGGCTTTATTTTTGGTCAGCATCCCAGAGAACATCCTCCTTGCGTTCCACACACCCACACCCCCCTTTTGCTGTCCTCTCGAGTATTTCCATAAACTGTTGTCACGGGGCCCAATCTGCTGCATAAAGCAGCGGCGCGTCGCTTAGCATAAAGACCGCGGTCTTATCTCCACACCTCCTTCCAGATGGGACGAGGCCGGGCATTGCAACAAACACGCGGAGGCATGCGACACAAGCGGTGAAAACAA
>CM073137.1:14853352-14958352 GCA_037039145.1 Fundulus diaphanus | reverse complement strand
TTCCTCTTGTTGTACCTCAGATCTCTGTCTGAAGGATTAACTACCTCCAGCTGTGTGTCTCTGCTGTCTCGCATTGTTTGGGATTTGCTCGGGTTCGTCCGTGCGGCTGCTCATTTCTGCAGCCCAGTGTGACGCGTTGAATCGAGGACGGACGCCTGGGTGGGGGGAGGAGGAGGAATCGAGCGGCTCCTCTCGGCCCCGGGGCCACACTCATCCTCCCTCGCCCGTAGGTTGCCACCTCATGCACGGACATGTGCGCTCATTACCCGACTTGACGGGCTGTGAAGGTGTGGAACCCGAGCCCCGTTTGGCTGCAGGCGTCGGCCGGATGTTTGTGTACAGGCACCGGGGCCATCGAGACAATGCTGGAGAAGAAAAAGAAAGATAGATGTGCTTCCTCGCTGCTTTTCAGAAGTTTAACACTCTAACACCCAGGAGTGGCCTCTAGTTTTCTCTTTAGCCTGAGGCATGCCAGAGGAACTCAGAGCACCGGCTGAGAGCTAATTCCACCTGTGCTTACTTTGCTGCTCGCAAAGAAAGAAAAGCAATCAAGCACGTACAGGTGCATCTCAAAACGTTGGAGTATCATGAAAAAGTTCATTCATTCCAGAAATTCAAACCAAAAAGGGACTAATCTGTATTATATAGATTGATAACAAACACAGTGGTCTATTTTAAGTGTTTATTTGAGTTAATTTAGATAATTTAGATAACATTTAGTTAGTTAGGTAACATTAATATTTTGCAAGACCCTAAAAAAAAGGGCTTTTTAATGGAATTTGTTTTTTATGGCCTACACAGTCCTGGAGAACACTGTTCATCTGACCACTTCATCAAGGAGGGTGAAACTTAAAAGGGTAAAATGAAAGATGCTGATGTTCAAGCATATTGATGGGAGGTTGAGTGGAAGAAAAAAAGTGCTTTTCCTCTGAAAATCTGGATACTACCCATTATTATATAATCCTCATATAAAGAAATGTCGTCTTACTGTACGGTATATGCGGTCAGTACTCGGTCGGATGCGCCTTGCGTGAGTTAACGATCCAAAGATTGTCCTTTACGTTTAAGTTTGTTTCCCAGTCAAGAACAACAATATCATTGTCATTAAACCAAGTATAAGTCCCAAAAGAAGATTAAATCAGTATCTCAGTTAAGCTTGACAGCAGAGGGAAGCATGTGGTTCTCTAGCCGTTCTTGTTCTGGCCCTGATAAAACACGGTGAACCAACTCTGTGTCCCTGGTCCAACACACCCGAATCAAATGGCTGAATCGGCTCCTCAGTCTGCAGTCAAGTTCTCCAGAGTTCCGCTAATGGCCTGATTACGTGACTCAGGCTTGCAAATAAAAGTTGCAGGACCCCGGCCCTCGAGGACTGCAGTTGAGGACCACTGCTCCAGATGTTGGGATCTTAAATTAAATGTAAAATTTACTTCCAACTTTGCTTCTCCCCCTGTTTCTACCACACTTCTTCCTTCCACAAAACTTTCCTTTTCATATGCTCGGATTCAGGATTCTCTGACCTGCCAGCTTTTGTAGCTCCTTGTCGAGGACAGCCGCCAAGCCAGCAGGCTTCACCTTATTTTTACATGTGATCAAATTTCTGTTTTCATTGGGCTTATGTGATGTTCTAATTTTCAGACAAACTGTTTATGCGTGAGATGCACTTTTGGAACTAAATTACCGAAATACGTGAACTTTTTGATGATGTTCAGATTTATCAAAATGTACCCGCATTTGCTTAGCCGAGATAAAGGTAAACCCTTCCATTCTACGCAGGCCGGCCCTGTTTGCAAAAGTCCGGCATGGGGCGAAAACTAAAAACAAGATCAAGCAAATTATTATTTTTTTTGTTTGTTTGTTTTGTTTTTCGCCCCATGTTTGTTCTCTGACTCCAGCCCCCTCGAAATTACAGGGAAAAAAAAGGCGCGCTCGTTTTGTGCAATTTCACTTTCATGTTTTCTTTCTCCTCCGCCGCTGCGTTCTCGTCTGATTCGTTTCGGTAGACTTTCTTATCTCAATGGCTGAAAATTACATTTAATTGCAGTGTGGAAGAAAGAAAGAAAAAAAAAAGAAAAGGGGTTTTCAAAACGGAATGTGGGAATAAAAAAGGCATCCACTTTTTCCCCATTTCGAACCAGAACAACGGAAAAGATGGGACGTGATAAAAGAATAATCCTCCAACTTTGCAGACATGGGGTCTTAATTTGAAGCAGGAAGCACATGGCGTGTGCGTGTGTGTGTGTGTGCATGTGTGTGACTGACCCCTTACCGGATGAGGTTCACGCGCAGAGACAGAAGCTCTGACACCTGGACCCGTTTGCTGTGGCTTAAACCTGTCACACCCTCTGACTCCTGCGGATAAAGACCTTATCACTCCAGCGGCGTGGAAATGATACGTGCCCATGGGGCTGTGCCGTGCTTCGCCCGGGCGTGGACCAGTCTGCATGTGTGGACCCGCCGCCGCCGCTCGGACAGTGAGCTGAACGCACAAGCTGGGGCCGGGGTAAGCGCGCGTGTGTGCGATCCGGCTCCGCGCTGCACGGGAATGTCTGGCACGCCTCCAGAGGTATCCCGCAGAGAGGGAATCCTTCTCGAAGTGACCATGAATAGGAAGCTGGACCCACCCAGGCCTTTGATGTCAAGGGGTCACGCAGAGACCTCGCAGCTCTGCTGGTGTTGGTGGGGGGTGGCATAGTTTCTCAGAATGCCTGGCAACCTCTCCAAAAAACCCTGCCAGCCCCACAACGTGCACCGTGGAGCTAGAAAAACAACTGCTGGACATTATGTTCTTTTGCATGAACTGGACTCATTTTTATTTCATATGCCAGTAAAATATCAACAAAAAAGGCTTTAACTTGGGTTTTAATTGGATTTGTGTGCTTTGCAGGGTTTTTAGTCAAGAGTGGTTTTGACCTTGAAACTCTCACAGGGATGCCGTTTTTTGCCCAGTCTCTCTCTTGCTGTGGAATCATGAGCACTGATGCTAAGTGAGGCAGGTCGGCAGCACTATAGATAATCTGGTTTCTTTTGTGACCTCCTGGAGAAGTCATCGGAGAGCTCTTGTCCTATTTTGGTTCACTGATGTTCCATGTTTTTTTCATTTGTGGTTAACAGCTACCTTAGAACATTTAGCAGAATCACGCAGCATATGTCAGTGACTTTGTTTCTCACCTGTTCTTTAATTTTTATGCAATAGAGGCTGTTTTCGAGTATTTTTTTGCCTACTTCATGCTGTCTGACAGATTCTACTTAAGACATTTCTGGATTCTACTGCTATAGCAGGAATAAGGCCCGGGCGTAGCTTGTGAAATTGAACCAAATAATGTGGTTAATTAAGGGCCAGTTTGGCTTTCCCTTAATCAAAGTTTTTTTTTTTTTGTTTTACTCAGAATATCTGACATCAAATGTGTTTAAAGATTCAAGATGATTTCAGGCATGACATTACCACAGTCCACTTCCTGTAGGCGGCCGGATGGCAAAGACATGCGCTGGTGCAGCTCCTCTCAACTTTCTGTCATGCTTTACCAGAGCCGGGGCATTTTATGGCTCGCAGGCCACCCCTGCTTCTTTATATGAACCCAACCGGCCACCATGACAATTACAGTAAGTTAAACATGCATGAAATGTTAATCCAAATAAAAAAAATGCTGTTTTTATTTTCAAAGCTGACATCTCTTCTTTCCTTTTTTGTGTATGTGATGAAACTAAAGTCTTGATTTATATCTATTTTGAATTATCAAACTTGTTTACAGAAATGACAGTTTGGGTTTAAATTAGAAAATGGCGCACATACATCGAAAATCAAGACCTGGCTCTTTTTTGATGGTTGTTTTTGTAAATGACGGTTATTTATATCAAGTAAATATAAAGACTTACCTACCAGCAGGATGGTCAAATTATTTTTCCAGTTGCGTTGTCAACATTTGTGTACGTTTTACTATCAGTTATAGACTTGGAAAACTTCAGTGTTCATGTTAGACTCTAAAGTAGAGTTACATCATGACATTCACAAACTGGCTTATCTTTGGGGTTTATGTTGTTGTTTTTTTTTGCTGTATTTCACAAAGACGCAGTCACAAGCTCCTCTTTTGCTACTCTAACAAGTGAGACAGAGAACAGGCACAAGGGGAGGAGCAGAGCAGAGTACGAGTTAATGAATAAACATCCGGTGATGTCGTCTGGGTTGTCAACATTTCCTTCACATGAGTTCTTAGTAGGCTGCTGTCTAAGTAGAATGCTGTTTCTTGCTTCCTTTTCCTGGATAAAGTCTCGAACCGGCATCCGACAGAACGTCTGAGCATGCATCAAGTGTTTGTTCATGCAAATGCAAATGTCCTGCTTTTATTTGAAATATAAATGCTTTTATTTTGAAGCTGACCTGTGTAGTTACTCTGTATTTGTTGGTTATTTTCACTTGTCATCTATACAATAAGATGTTTAGCCTATTTAATTGGCTTTTACTGTAGTAAACAGCTGACACAGACGATCGAGCCCAAGACGCTAAACGTCTACAGACTGTTGGAAGCAGTAGTTTACTAATATTGAGCAACCCTGGTCTTAAGTTTTCGTTTAATGAAGTCTAAGGTTTACGGGCTCCGTTTGTGGAGGACAAACTGCAATTGTTAGGGATTAAAACCTTCATGAAAAAGCTCCAGTATTATGGCTCTAATGTTGAATAGGCAAATTATTAAGGCGAACCACCACAAACTTAACCTGACAACAGCCAACTGTATGTCGCTCCGCCTAGCTCCACTCACATACATCTGGGACACCGCCGATAGAAAGTGATTTCTCCAACCAATTTTATGGTCTGGCCAATCAGGACGCAGGGCTGGAGTTTCATAGATGTGACGTAGTGGAGACTCGACCATGACGTGAGACTGTTTTGATAGCAATGGCGGCTCATCGAGGAAGCAAGCGTTAACATCGATGCTGCTATTTCTTCCGTGTTGTCCAATCTACCTAATATTGTTTCATTAAAAGAACATCAGAGAACGCCTCTGAAGGCTTTTGTTGGTGGAAACGATGTTTTCGCCCTTCTCCCGACCGGATTTGGCAAGTTTTGTTTTCCGGGGGCGCGTCCGCGGCGGACCCGGAAGCGCCCCGGAGCGGTTAGCGGTTAGCGGTTAGCGCTAACTATGTTAGGAGGCCTATAGTCCTCAACACGGTCACCCCGGAATCGACTCCGACCCGCGGCGCTTTGCCGCCTGTCTTCCCCCCTCTTCCTGTCAGCTCACTGTCAATAATGCCACTAGAGCCGCAAACACATTATTATTATTTTTTTTTTTTTTTTCTGCGTCGCTATCATCAGCGTCACGGGTTAGCTTCGGTGTGAGTGGTTGAAATAGCACGTCAATAAAGATGACAGACAAGTGGCTTATCCAATCATATGCAAGAATTTTTGATAAGGCCCAGCCTTCTGTAAAGGCAATTCCTATGGCGGTGTCCCAGATGTATGTGAGTGGAGCTAGGCGGAGCGACATGCAGCTGGCTGTTGTCAGGTTACCACAAACTGCGCATGTACGCTGGATCTGATGTTGAAAATATTATGCATGAAGACTGCAGGGTGTGAATACCCAGTCCTGGAGCGCCAGTGTCCAGTAAATCTTAGACGTGTCCCTGGTCCAGCACACCTGATCCAGTGGCTGGATTACGTTCCCAGCATGCACTCAGGTTCTGCAGAGTTCTTCTACTGACCTCGTTATTTTATCCAGCTATGTTGAAGAAGAGACGCATCTAAAAGTTGCAGGTTCTCAAGGACCGGAGTTTGCAGTAGAGCATTTAATAAGATGAATAAACTGACAGATCTGTAAAAGAAGCCCTTTGTGAGCTTTTAAAAAACTGAGCTTTGCTCAGCTATCGCTCAGTATTTGTTATAATATCGACCCCCTCGTTAGAATACATCAACGCCTCCTGTTTAAGCAGCCCAAAGTACCTGAAATGTGTGTTAAAACCCAAACTTAATCAAGATTTTCCCAGTGAATCATCCAGAGCTCAGTCTACCTGTTTGTGTCTCTCGGCCTCTATCTTGTCTGTCTCCTTTCTCCCCTTGCCTCAGCTCCCTTTCCTCTCTCCTTGGGTCTCAGCTGGCTCTGTTCCTATGGCCTCTTTGATCTCAGTGAAAGGGTTTGGAGCTTTAAAGTGCTTCTGTTTCCGCTGTCAGGAGCCCTTCTCCTTTTTTTCCCTTTTTTTTTCTTCCTCCCCTCTGGTTTAGGCTTTCAGAGCAGTCGCGGCATCATTGTGCCGCTGTTCGGCTGGGTGGGTTTGGAGGTTGGGAGTGAACGTGGGGGTGTGGGTATCTGTGAGGTGGTGAGGCTGGAGGGGGTAGTGGATGTGCAGCGCTGTCAGCCTTAGTCAGGAGAGGACATGACAGAAAGAAAACAACAGTTCCCACATCACTCAGCCCCTTGTGGCCACAGGTGTAAGCGTGCACGCGTTCCAAATGCTTCATTAAAACCTTCGCAGAGCCTTCTGGCAACGGCTATGGATAGTTACAGGGTTCGTGCGCAGTCCTGCAAAGCCTGGAAAAATGTGGGGTTTGACGATGATTTTTCCACGTCTGGATATGTTTCTTAAAAAAAAAGATCCTAGCTGATCCTGAAGTTCGTGACGGCTGTATTACTTTTAGATTTTGAGAGTCGTTGCCGAATGCTGAGATGCAAATTTAAGATGTTTATGCTTTCCTTCTGAACCTTGGTACTCGTGTGGGAGATTTCCGCCTTATTTTACTCTTATCCATCTCTTACTTGAGCTGTAGGCATTTGCCGATGTGCGGTTCTTATTTTAGCCAACCGCCGTGTCTATACCACCAGGTCTGACTGCTGCACCACAATGATACCTCCTCCGCTTGGAGAAAAGTCACCAGCCTGCCCCACAACCGTGTTGCTTTTTTTTTTTTTTTGCAGTTTTCTCTCCCCAGAAATTATTAGTGTTGACCCAACCTTGTTCCAAACCGAGAGCCAAGGCCTGCTTATGCGAACACGCGGCACTCCGTGAAACCTCAGAACCTTTTGGGTGCACGTGTACACTTACAAGTGTATTTTCATCTGGTGAAATTAGACGACAGTTTAAAACCCGCAGGCCGCCCAGCGTAAACATGCGCCGCCTTGAAAGAGGCGCTGGCTGGTATAAGCGAGGCCACGTGAGAGGAAATGGCTTCCATATGCGCAAAAGCTCAGGCTCTCCTTGTGCGATGTTCGCCGGACGTGTCCTTTTTGCAGGTTAGTAGGAATTGCAAACCAACGGCATGAAGGGAGGAAGCTACATGTGAAGTTGAGTCTCTCTTCTCTGGGAAAGTAGGAGCCTGAAAAACCCTGCGGTGCAACTTTGATGTAAATCTTAAATCAGGTGTATCTAAAACGCTACTTCTCTCTCTCACACACACACACACACACACACACAGGGATAGCATTCCTGCGCACACACACATAGCTCTTTGTCAGATTCCTTTCCATTTGTCACGTTGATTAATGCACGCTGGCAGATGCTAAGATGATCGCGGCTCAGCAGAGAGGAGCTGAAAACCTCAGCATCAGGCTGCCGTCTTGCATTTTCCTCCCCGCGCTCCTCCGAACGATCCATCTCGCGGCTGTCCTCCTTAAATCCCCTCACACCTGGCTCGGTACCCCCTGAGACATCTTTGTTCTCCCCTCCTTGTCCAGCTCCCGCGCTGCTGTAAGTCTTCTCCGCCCACCCTTTCCTCCCCAACGCATAGGTCATATCTTCATGTGCTCCCCCTGACTCCTGTTCATGCTCCATATGAACTGTTTAACACTCCCGTCAAACTCTTTTTTTTTTTTTTTTTTTTGGCACCTTTTCACAGACTTAATCATTATTGTAAACTCGTTTTTCATATCTAATTCGGTGTTAAAAAAAGATGCAAGTTACAAAACAATGTCAGTAAATTGCAAATGGATCAAAAAGTTAACTCAGTTCGAGTAGTTCTTTATGAAGTTTGATTTATTTAAAGTGTTGATTTTTGGGGAAATGTTGGCGATTATGGCTTACAGTCAATGAAAACTCCCAAAAAAACAGGTTGTCAGAAAACCTAGACTAAAATATTACATAAGACTAACAAAAAAAGGGATTATTATCACAGACACTTTATGTTATGGTCCTATGGCTAGCCGGCACAATTATTGGGAAAGATCTGGCTGTTTGGAGTGATGCGTCCAAGCGTAAAACAATGGAAAGTAAAGTGGAAGGAAAACGTGTGGTCGACAAAATAGAAATAATATCACGTAAGACCAATTAAAGGCAATTAAGTGTGAACACGCAAGTGTGAACACGCATGACGCGATATAGGCACCCACCGTGGGGTCGGGGCTTGTGTTTCCCTGAATGACTCCATCAGTGTGGCGTAGCATGGAGGGGGTTAAGTAAGCCCAGGTTGCATTAATGGTGTCTCATTTTCATTTTTGGGTCTGCTGTTGCTCATCTTCCGCTTGACGACACCCCATATATTCTTTATGGGGTTTACGTCAGGCCAGTTTGCCAGCCGATCAATACCTGTCATACCCTGGCGATTAAAGCGAATTTAGGGGAAAAAAAGCGGATATTGGTACCATTGGAAGCGTGGGCGGAAAAATTAAATGATCAACTCCGTAGCAGGTTAGAACAGAGGAACTCATGCGGTGCCCCAAAATTTCCAGGTTGATGTCACAGTGGACCAAGACCACCGTATGACACGGCCCCCCAAACCATCACTGACGGTGGAAACTTTACACTGGACTCTAAGCAACGTGGATTCTGTGCCTCTCCACTCTTCCTCTAGAGTCTGGGATCTTTATTTCCACATGAAATGCAAATATTCTACTAGGGCTGGACGATATAGAAAAAAAACATAACGATAAAATAGAAATCATACTGATCAATATCGATAATTATCAAAAAAAAGTCAAAATATACATTTTAAGTGCAGCTCTGGCCATTTTATGCTGTTGCTTAATGACCTATTTTTAAATAAATGGATTCAAACACAACACTTTATTGAACCAATGTTTTACGAAAACTGTAAGTGTTAAAAAGGAAAAAAAAGAATAGGTGGTCTCTGAACTGTCTGAAGGCTGGTGGAGCTTTCCTGGGTTTGTGATTGGTTGGGAAGATGCAATGACGGTAGTATTAACCTACATGATAGGCTAGAATGCACTGTGCTTTTATTGAATTTTTTATTGACCCCTGTTTTTTATATTGAACCATGCGTCTATTGATCGATATATATCGTTATTGAATTATCGTCCAGCCCTATATTCTACTCATCTGAAGAGAGGACTTTGGACCATTGAGCAACAGCCCTGTGTGTTTTTTCTCCTCCTTAGCCCAGGTAAGACACGCCATTGTCTATGGTTCATGCGTGGCTTGACACAAGGAATTCAGCAGTCCTGGATGTGTCTGTGTGCGGCGTCTCTGTCTGACGCCAGCCGCAGAACAAAGCTCTCCCAAACTCATGAATCTGCTTTGCTTTATAATCCCGAAGCAACGCCAGGGTTTCATTTACCACAGTTGCTCGTGTACCTTTTTCTAACCACACTTTTTCCTTCCACTCAGTTTTCCTGCAGACATTTGCCTGCAGACAGCACTCTGGGAACAGTCAGCTTCTCCCTCCCAAAATTCTTGAAATTGTGCTTGTTGGTTGTGTGCACTTTTTAAAAAATTTTCTCTCTACTCAACTTTCGGTTAATACGGTTAAATACAACATTCTGCAAACCGCCAGTGGATTTAGCAATAACCTTTTGTTGCTTACCCTCCTTGTGGAGAACTGTAACGTTCACAATCCTTAAAATCAGTTTTTACTGAGATATTCAAAGCTTCTGAGAAATTGAATGTTGGGCTTTCATTAGTTGTAAGCTATATTTTATTTTTTTAATCTCTCTTGAACGCTATAATGGGGGGGGGGGACACTGTAACCCTTGTTTATTTGATAAAGAATCTTTGATATTAGATTAACTTCTCAGACATTTTCTGATTTATTGGGATGGACCTCTGTGTGTATTCTTTTTTCCCGATTGCCTCCTGCAGTTGGTGACAAAGCTGTTTTTTCCAGTTTCCACTCATCTGTAGGTGCTTCTAAGAAGAGTTTCGCTGCGTACGTGTGAGACGTTCGCTCCCCTGTGCGACAACAAAGTCTCTGTAAATGAGCCATGTAAATGGTGGCGTGCGGGCTGATGGCTCGCCTATCGTAAGCTCATCTCTTACATGCACACACGCAGCTTTTTTTTAGTTTAGAAGATGCCCTCGCCGTGGCCCGGTAGCAGGGCAGGGGGGGGGGGGGGAAATAAGAAATCACTCATCTGCGTTTTGACAGCCGCCGCGCAAAAGAACGCGGAAAGTAAAGATTCCGCGAACGGCCGCGTCGCGACGCCTGGGCACGAGCCTGAGGTTTTGCTGATTTCCCATCATAGATTGCATCAGCGTCGCGAGGCACGATGCTGCACACCTGAGCAAAGCGAGAGCCTCATAACTCGCCCCGCTCCACCCTTTTGTGGCTCATTACAGAACACCTCCTGGAGGATGTTGGGTAGGTTGCCGCTCGAATGGGTCCTGCATGCGTGTGTTTCTGCTCCTCGGTTCCTCGTTATTGACCCTGGCCTGAGCCCTTTCATTAGGACGGGCTGCGGAGCGGAGGGACAAAGGGGGCTGGTGGGGGATCAGGGGACAGGGCGGAGGTTGTAATTAGGCTGTTCCGCTCCCCCTGGCCCAGCTCAAGGTCACTCGGAGACAAACCGAGAGGCCAGGTCTCTCACTATTTTCCATCTCCTCCTCCTCTCCCCTCTTAAACTCACACTTTTCCCCCTCCCCTCCCCTCCCCTCCCTCCGTCCGTCCGGCAGCCTCTCCTTCTCCTGGGGTCCTTTGTCGCAGTAGAGCGGTCCGCCGGGGGAGCCGCAGAGAAGCGGAGGGGCTAATTCAGTCTAATCTTTTAGCCTGTTAATGTCCGGCTGATATGTGGATTTCTGCAGATCCTCAGGGGAAGGCCTTTGTGGTGAAGGCCATCATTACTCCGTTTCCAGGCCCTCCTCGCCAATTATAAGGAGGGAGACAAATTAGTTCTTCCCAAACTTGGCTTTTAAGAAGTTTTCCTGACCCCCCCCCCCCCCCCAACTCTACTTCACATTTCTGTCAAAAAATACAAGTAGAAAAAGAAAGCCCTGACATTTTTTTTTTACTTGATTGAAAAACAGGCCTTTTGTGCGAGACTTGCAGACGGATTTTGGACCCATCCTGTGCAATTCCGTGTTTGGTTTCAGCTCAAAGCCATCCGGGCTGTGGAGAATTGTGGCGTAGCTTTGCTTGTCTCGCTCTGGCCAGCGGTGAGCTCGGTCTAACGTTTCCCTCTGATTAAGACGTAGTGGTGAAAGCTGCCTTTGATCTGAGGAAATGTCTGCGTAGGGAGCAGCTGGAATGCTGCATTCTCCTCTCTGCCTTGCAGTGGGAAGGAGAGAAATACTTTTACCATCTATTTATCTTGCCCCACCGCTGTCAGTCCACCCAGTCCTACTCTTCTTGCAGTGCTGCGAAGAAGAATTTGCCCTCTTACAATTTTCTTCTGTTTTTGCTCCCCCCCCCCCCCACACACACACATGTAAATATTTCAGAACATTAAACAATTTTTAATATCAGACAACAACCTGAGTAAATACAAAATGCAGTTTTCAAGTGATAATTTCATTTATGACGAAAAAGAAGTATCCAAACTTCACAAGGTCACGTCACAGCATCTCAATTGGATTTAAGTCTTGACTTTGACTAGGCCACTGCAAAACTTTCAGAACAAAACCCAAGTCTGCTTGAGCTGGAGGTCACAACTTGTTGGCCGGACTTTCTTCAGGATGTCGTTGCAGAGAAGAATAATCAAGGTCCCATCAGTTAGGGTAAAACGTTTAGGTCCTGATGCTGCTTTGCTGCATCACACTACCGCCGCTGTTTTTTCTAATGCTGTGTTAGCCATGACATTTTTCTGGTAATGTAAAACAATGATTTCTAACACAGTAAAACCCAACTAAAAACTTACCTGTAATCTTATGTTCTTTCTTCTTCTTTTTTTGCGCACATTTAAATGCAACGTGCCTCATATCACGAGAAATTTCAGTGTATCACAATAGTTTTTTTTTTTTTGAAGATCTATTTGCAATGAAGAGCAGCTCTGTTGAGCCACATATTTAAGAAGGTAATGGTCTGATTAGCTGGTGTTTGTTAGATTTAAAAAATATATATATTTGATTTAGGGTAACTAAAAATGACCCTGAATAAGTCCATCTGTCCAGATCCATCCTGTAATTTTAACAGAGGCGATGTCACACGGTTTGAGAAAGAGAGAGAGAGAGAGAGAGAGCAGTCAGCGCTACACAGCTCTGCAGCTAAGCAGGCTTTCACTTCATTTCTAAACTAGGACAAAATGATGACTGATAAGCATTTTATATTTACAATGAGCGATAATAACAGAATTAGCAAGGTTAGCTTTACAAGCAGTAGTCCCTATGTTTAGTCCCTGAAAATACTTCTATCAATTAATCCAGTTTTGACCAATTCGTAAAGCCCAGTTTTAGGATTTCCACTAAACAGCAGTTACACCCTGATACAGAGAAGGACTTTCAGAAAATGTTATTGTTTATTAGACGCCTTAAACTAGAGAAAAAAGGTCCTTTGAATATTGGCTGTTTTTTTCCCCCATACCTGATACATGGGCCTTTTCTACTCATTTTAGTGTTTTAACCAAAACCATTAACCGTCTTAATGAAATGTATCACTTTTCCCATTTTTCAAACAACTTTAGCCTTTTTTCAAAGTGCATTTTGCATATATTCAACATGTTTACTTGATAAAAACTTTTTTTTTTCCAGGTAAGTACTAACTTTGTTAAAAAGGTAGAGGTACCAGAACAGCTGCTGTTTGGTTATGACAACACAATGTTTATACCGGTGCACATTTCATACTGAACGGTTAAAATAAATGTGGCAGTAGAAATAAAGGAGTAACTTTGGTTTAGAAATGTGTCTGTCTTATGCATTTTTATTCTGGGTCGAAGCGCACGTGTCATTCTCCTCCTACGTTCTCCTTTTGTGTGCGTCTCTGCAGGGCTCCGACGGTGGCGGGCAGTCCGGCCTTCTCCGACATCTCCCTCATTCGGATCTCCCCCCAGCGGAACCCGTCCGTGGGGGCGGAGTCGCCCTTCCACCCTCCTCATCCCTACATCAGCCCATACATGGACTACATCCGCTCCCTCCACAGCAGCCCCTCCATCTCCGTCGTACCGGCCACCCGGGGCCTCAGCCCGGCAGATGGTGAATAACGTCAAACCCACACAGACACACACCCGCTCGGCAACACTCGCACGCACAACCCCAGCAGGGCGCCAATGAGCTGCCGCGGCCTCGGTAGGCCTTTAAAAAAAAAATAATTGTTGGAATTGATCAGTTGCTATTAGGAGGAATTCCACCTCTCTGCGTCGGTTTAATTCCTGTTTGAGATCAGAGGAGGTCAGGTGAGAGGCAACTATATCCATCTCTATTAAGACCCAGGGGTCCGGGAGACGTTATCTGAGTCAGGGCGCTAGCGGGTCAGAGTATTATGAGTGCAGCACGTCCCGGAACGGGTGGGGGCTGCTGTCGTGGAGGGAGGCTAATCCTTTTGGTCTGCGAGACGTGTCGGAGACCTCAGGAGGACGCATCAGTGGGCGGCGGGGTCACATACAGTTACACAGGGGAGGGGCGGTCAGGAGGGCTCTTCAGGTGTCCTGGGAGCGCCTGTTTTTGACCAAATGCAGTTTACAAAACCAGCGCAGAGGTCTGAAACGAGGGTTTTTGTTTCAGGGAGGTGTCGGGCGGACAGCTTGTGGGATAAATCAAGGATTTTCCTGTTAATTTTTAACAGCGTGGATACATTTTTTGCACCATCACCATCAAATTAGATCTGCCCACAGCCTGGATCATTTTAAATTGCTTCTTAAAACTTATTTTTATTCTTTGGCATTTAATTAAAGTAGTGTTTGATACTTTGTTTTATTCATTTCTGTTGTTGTCACTCTTGTACAGCACTTTGGTGCAGTTCTATGCCTGTTTTAAAGTGCTATATAAATAAATTTGACATTGACATTGACATTGACATCACAAATATAAATAACAAATTGGTTGAAAAGATCAACCAAAGGCCCCAGTGACCCCACAATCGTTTCCTAACAGGTTTGGAGACAATTTTTAAACAACGGTCTGTAAAAGTATGAAATTTTACTGGATTATTTCCTAGTCTGTTACTCTACACACAACAACCCGTAAGGTGATTTTTTTGTTTAGTTTTACAAAAATCTTAAGAATAAAAGAACTTAGAAATCGAAATTGACCTCAGATTCATCCTGTGATCATCTTTGAGATGTTTCTACAGCAACTCCAGCCCACATTCGGGAAATTCAGATGATTTGACAGGATTTGGAAGGGCGCACATCCGTCTGTATGAGGTCCCACTGAGCACAAACCGAGCATGGAGTACAGGCAAAAATCTGGGGAAGGATACATCCAAATTTCTGCTGCTTTGAAGGTGCAAATAAGCGCAGTGACCTGGCATCATGCTTTTGATTGGCAGAAACTAAGAGACTAGTCATGATAGAGAGAACAGTGAATGTCGTAAAGAGGCATCCTGGATGAAAACCTGCTCCAAAGTGGCCTTGGTTCATCTTTTAGCACAACAGCCCCAAGCAAGCAGCTAAGATGTCAAAGGAGAGGGTTCAGGAGAACGTTGTGTGTACCTTTAAGAATCCATTTTCTATTGCAGGGGGCTTCAGCCTTTGCCCGTGATTTTGAAAGCCTTCCACTTGTTTCTGTCGAAACCAGCGGAAAATTACTTCTTACCCAAGTAATAACCGAGAAATTACTTTTTACCCAAGTAATTATCAATTTCCTGGTTTCACAGTTTCATGGATAGAAGGTCCTGATCTGGGGCTGGGGCTGTCAGGTTGTTGAGGGGCAGGGTCATATGCTGATCACCCACCACATTAACACTTGAATGTTACTGTTGTTTCCGACTTTATACAAGATTCATATTCAAGCTTACATTTCATGACTGAGAAAGGAAGAGGAAATGTGCCACTTGTGCGTTCTCCATCTTGTTTTGTGAACAAATGGCGGGATACCATCTTCTCGGTCGGGTTGTATTTGTTTGGCTTTTGGTTTCTTATTACTGCCACCTGCTGGACTGGAAGTGTAGTGCAGTTTTATTCACAACTTCCCCATCGCCTGATTTAAATACTTTTTTGCTGCCTTTTAGAGCAATGGAAACAGAAAGCACAAAATATTACCCAGGTAATAAAAAAATCCCAGGTATTTAATTCCCGGGACTTTTGATGGAAATTGGGATCTCGAGTGACCTAGCCAGAGTCCAGAATCCAACTGAACATCTCTGGATGGGCAAAGATAGCTGTGCTGAATTTGTCTTCAAGAAGAATTGAGGCTGTAATTGCTGCCAGAGGGGCAGCACTTACAAAGTATTAATAAAATTGTAAAAATCTACTTTCTTACATTGCGATGTGTAAAAACACAGCACAACGGTGTGTTGTGTATAGAGCTTTGAGGGAGAAAATGAACTAAATCTGTTTTGAAATAAGGCTATAACCTGATAAAATGTGGACAAAGTGAATCACTGTGAATAATAATCACAGGAGGAACTTGGACCATGATTTCTGCACTCAAATATACACCAGTTGTTAATAAATGAGGCTCACTATGCTTTACACATATTCAGAAGTTGCCCTTCAATTACATTCTCAAGATAAATCCTTAATAAAGTAAACTTCCCTGTAACAAATAGACCTTTATTACAATTTTCTTTTACAAAGATCTAAATAGTCTGAATCAGATTTAAAGTAAACTGTACAGTTCACTGTAAATATCCTTAATGGTATGCAGAGTCTATATTAAGTCTTTTGAATTAGTTTAAGGAGATTCTGTACAACATGGTCATGTAAATATGTTAAGACATGAAACTTCATGAAATGGTTTTCTAAAGGCATCTTTTGTAAATATATATATATATATATATATATATATATATATATATATATATATATATATATATATATATATATATATATGGCCTATCTCCTTCAAATTTCCTGAGCTCTTGCTACAAAGGTCCACATCTACATTCAGCTTTTAGATCTTCAAATGCCCAAATAACCCATTATTCGCTCTTTACATCCTCAGCTGTCAAGCTTTTGGCACATCAGTCACAAACTCCCTCTTTAGCTACCTGTCTGATGTCTGAATGTATGTGTGAATTGGCAGATAGTGGGGTTATTTCCTCTACATCTGCACACTTCCCTTAATCTCGTCCCGGCCTGATAGCCTCTTAGTGAAAGCTAGAAGAGTCTGCTTCACTCAGCCCCTCTCCTGCGCTTGAACTCGGCTCTTTGCAAACGGCTCAGACTCTCTGCCCTCCAGGTTTTCCATTACCATAACGTAATGTGCGCCAGGCCCGGATTGCTTTAAATCAAAATAGTTTCTCCAACCTACCACATGATCCCCCGTTTAATTCATAATGCCGTGAATGGCGAATAAGGCACCTAATTACTCCTTTAATCAATTCGGTGATTAATTAACCCATCAGCTTTTGTGTTGTTAGTATATCACTGCGCTTACAGGGAGCCTCCTACTTCAATATGCAAAGATTTTTTTTTCCCCCAGCAAAAAGTACATTTGAATAATGATGAATTAATTAACAGAATCTAATGGAGATTTAAAAGTGGGTGGGATTTGGTGCCACCCTCCTGCTGCCACACATTTGCTTTCACACATTTTTGCTTTATATTTTCTCCAAGACAACCGGGTTCAGAGGTAGGCCTGCCCCCCGATCCTATTGTTGTGCCGAAGGAGCACCCGGTGGCTCTGCTCGCCGAGTCCTGAGGCGAGTCTCTGCTTTCTCCGCATCCCCTTTTTCTTTCTTTTTTCTTTTTTTCTCCCCCACTCTTCTTGCCCCCAGGATGGCACTCGGATGCCAACGTTTCTGATTTAGAAATTCCACAAAGCTCTTTTCCGCGCACGGATCCTGAATGGGACGCATTACGGGTGAATGCGAAAGCAAAGCTGAGGCGGAACACTGGCGACAATTAAGAAACCCCCCCCCCCCTCTGCCTGAGACATAAAAGCCAGATCGAATTAATTTACAATTTTCTTTCCCGTCCCTCTCAGTCAGCCAATCATGGATGCGCACTGTAGGCAAACGGGCCAGACTTAAGAGGAAATCTCTTCACACAGTGTTTCTTTTTTTATTTGCCTCTTTATTTCTCAAATTTGGGGGAGCTGCAAAGGTCTGAACCGATTCCATATCTTTATCCATAACCACACTGTTAGTCCCCCCCCCCTCTCTCTTTCTCACAGTATCTGCATACGGAAGCCCCTCTGCCAGATGTTTGTTTTTGGGCTCGGGCTCAAGAACTCCGACTGAGGGAACGACTTGGAATGGAGGAGCGCCGAGAGAGAGAAAACGAAGTGGAGGCAGGATCGTTTTGCGGCATCTTTTCATATGCTCAGATCTATCTGAGAAGATTTAGGCCCTTTTTGTTTTCCGACGCAGCAGAGTTGAGGAGCAGGTTGCATATCTGCAGACTGCAGCGCTGATGCGTGCACCACGCAGGCAACATGTTTGCCAAGAGATGCAAAGGCCCACATTCTCTTACCGCACGCACTTCGTCAACATCCAGTGGCTTTTATTGGGATTTTTTTTTTATCCTGATACCCCTAAAGGTTGCGCAAACAATTTAGAAGTAACTCAAATTGTTAGTTTAGTCCACCTGTGTGTTATTTAGTGTCAGGATAAATCCAGCTGTTCTCTGAGGGCCTCGGGGTTTCCGTCGGAGAACGTTAGCGAACAAACAGAAGACCAAGGGAAACAGGTCAGAGGGAAAAGCTGTGAAGTTTAAAACAGTCAGGTCAGGAAACAATAGAGCTCTGTTCGACACATTGCCTAAAAGTGGAAAGAGGCCATCTGAGATTATGAGCCAGGAAAGGGAGCATTTTACAGAGAAGAAGCCCAGAGGGCGGTGCTAGCTGTGGAGGAGCTGCAGAGATCCACGGCTCAGTTGGAGCAACTTTTAAAACTCTGCCCTGGGGAAGAACTGCAAGGCGAGAGTGATCAGGAGTCTCCTTTACAGTTTGCCACAAACCTCGCAGGGAACACAGTAAGCGTGCGGAAGAAGCTGCTCTTCTCACATGAGACCGAATGAAAACTTCTAGACCACCCTTCTCTCCAGTCCCACTGTGAAACATGGTGGTGGCAGCTTAATGCTGCGGGAACCCATTTCTTCAGCAGGGACAGGGAAGCTGGGTAGAGATAAAGGAAAGATGGGGGGGGGGGGGTGCAGGATGATCGTAGAAGATGAAGATTTAAGTAAGTAAGAGTAGAGTATATTTACAGACAGAGCAAAACTGATAAAACAAAAATTTAAATGATATATTGAAAATATGACAACTTAATAAAATCACGATATAAACATTCAACAAACGGCCAATTTAAAAAATAAACTGTTTTTACTGCTTCTTGAAAGAGTCCACATTTGAAGCGGGTTTTGCCTTCCAGCAGGACGAAGACTTGCAATGAAATGCTGCAATTAAAGCATTTCCATGTGTTGGAATGGCTCAGTCAAAGTACAGACCCAAATCCTGCTGAGGTCATAATTTTTAACTTGTCGTTCGAACACGGGTCTCCATTCAGTATAGCTGAGCTTGAGCTCTTTTGCAAAAATAAATAAATAAATAAGAAAGTAAAGAAACAACGGTTTTAATAGACAGATGTGCAAAGCTAAAAGTCATTCTGTGAGTCGGGGAGCTGAACAGAAAGTAAAAAGGTCCCACGTTTACATTGTGTTGGTCTGTCACATCAAATCCCAATAAAATACTCTGACGTTTGTGTTTGTCCAAATGTGAAAAAAGTTCAAGAGTGTTCAGTACTTGTGGAAAACATTGTGGAAGTGACTATGGAGCGGTAAAAGGAAGAGTTAGAGGCTATTTCTGGGTCTGTGTTGCTACACGATCAGTTATGCTGTTCTCCGCTGTAATCTCTGAGCAAGCAGGAATCCCCAGTGAGCCTCTCCACTTCAGGTGACGCTCCCTGTGCAGCTGTTTTGGTTAACATGATGGGCTTTGCTAATGTGCTCATTACGGTTCTGCTGAGCTAATTATCATCCAAAGTAGATGAGTGCACCTTCTCTAATGCAGCGCAGGTGTTCCTCCTTTCGGCCTTCCCTCGCCGCCTAATAAATTAAAGCTGTTGTTTCCTGCTCCCTCTCACCAACTTCCTTCTAAATGTTCGGTTTTCCCTCTCCCGCTGACCCGAGCTTCCTTTTTCCTCCCGCTGCAGCGCCTCACACCGGGCTGACCACGGCCGACTACTACCACCAGATGGCCCTGCTGGCGGGCCACCGCAGCCCGTACGCGACAGACCTCCTCCCGTCGGTGGCGTCTCCAGCCGGGGCCAGCGGCGCCAGCGCCCTGCACATGGAGTACCTGCAGGCGATGGAGAGTAAGTCTGCAGTGATCTTAGACTGTACACATGTTTCAACACATTTCCAAGAAGGGAGGATTTCCAGTTGTTGTAATAAAGTTTGTTTTTTCTTACTTAATGGATGCTGAAGGATATTTCCTCTGGCTCTAACAGGTGTTTTCTTTTGTTTTTGACCGCTTACCTTGGCAATACCTACTGTTATAAAACCAGCGCTTGCAACTACGCAGACACGTAGGAGAACAGTTTAAAAGAGCTTCAGAAAGCCTGACAAGCTATTAATTAACCAAAACAATACAAGAAAGTTAGACATTTTCAAAGCAAAATATGAATAAGACAGAGGTTTTGAGATATATTTGTATAAAGCTAGAGTCAGTGATTTTTCCGGAAGTTTCCTCAAGTCCCTTTTTGAATAACTGCGCATGTGCAAGACCGTCTTTCCTGCTCTTCTGCTCCTCAGGGGGATTGTGCGGAAAAATATCTCCCAAATCCACTCTGGTCTTATTTATTTCTACTGAGGCCTTACTCTTCTTCTCTTAAACTTGTACGCGGTTTGCTTCTTGTGACTCTCAGCCATGTTCAAAGTATACATTGAGAGCAGCGGAGCTACAATGAACGGCTAACACCGAAGCTAACCGCTAAGCTAACCAGATACATAAACACTAAAACAAGAAATGTGGGACAACCAATAGATAAGACGATACCCCCGAAACTTGAGGGACAGAGGGGGGTGAAAGCAGGAACAAAACTCCAGGTATCTGCTAGTGCCATTTCTCCAGAGTTGGGGTTACTGCCCCGAGTGATGACCACGGACACTACTGTTGTTTTCATCTTCCAGGCTCTTTCTAGTTCTTCCCTGAGCCCTTGGTGTGGCTCCTAGCGCCTGTGGAAGAGAAACAAGCCCGCAGCAGCACAGATCCTCCACCGTGCTTAAAAGTGGGCTTTCCCAGATAGTTATCATTTGTTGGGACTATTTGTTGCAGAAAAGCTCCAGCGGAGCCTTCCCCAACCACCATCCGCTTTATCTGGAATCAGATAAAGCGGATGGTGGGACATGAAAGACTTTTTTCAAACAAGTGTTTGGCATGTAGATGCCACTATTGGCTGCAGCTTTTGAGTTTTGGAGATTTTTCTTCTAACATTCCTTAGCAACCTCCTCACTGTGCAACGTTGGGAAGATAAACTGAGACCCTTGTCCAGCCTCGTCTGCCACATCTTAATTATTACTCTGACTGAAGACATTTTAGCCCGGTGGATATTTATCTTGTAGCCATTTCCACACGTAGTCACTTCAATTCAGTTTATTTACATAGAGCAAGTTCACAACACAAGTGATCTCAATACACTTTACAAAGTCAGTTCTGTTGAATCATACAGACAGCCTTATAAAAAATACTTGATTGCCATGTTCTCGTGTCTTTCCGCTGTTGAAGAGTGGCAAAGGCAAAATTAGTAAAATTTTAATTAATAAAGGTTCCTCCACTATTAAAAGTTCATCAGTTTTCAGGTTACCTTAAAACATTAATGTAGAGATTATAAAAATACTCGTGATGCATTTAATTTTATAGGAACTGTTTGTGGTGCCGGTACTAGTGCCACCAGTAGGTCTGTAAAAACAAATTCATCCAGTGAATACATCTAATTTAATTATTAAAGGTAGGGGCTTCATGGCGCGACAGTTGATGGCACTGTGGCCTTGCAGCAAAGCGGTCCTGGGTTCAAACCCCAGCCTGGGGTCTTTCTGCATGCGTGCGTTCTCTCTGGGTACTCCAGCTTCCTCCCACAGTCCAAAAACACGAATCTTTGGTTAATTTGTTTCTAAATGTCTCTGAGATGTGAGAGATTTGTCCTGTGATGGACTAGCTACCTTTCCAGGGTGTACGGCCGCTGAAGATAGGCCCCCCTACAACGGGTTTAGACAATAGGTGGATTTATTCATTTCACACAGTGTGAGATAAGGCTTTTGCAATATTTGCTTTAAGGCTTTTTATACACTTTTATACCAAGTTCGGTAAATTATTGTTTCTTTTATTAGAAATTATGCTTTATGAAGCGCTGAGTGGAAATAAGTTGGACGTTCTCAGCCTCCCTGTGTGATGAAAGACACCCACCACATCTGTCCCAGCTGGGACCGCACCTTTCCATCTTATGAGTTCATACCTTCTCAGTAAAGTGTGGGTGGCCCCTGCGGGAATTCAACCTTTAAAAGTGCGCCTCCAGAGTGCGCCTATCTTCTGGTCTGTATACTGTATATAAACATATATAAATAGATCGAGCTACACCTCAACCACGTCGAGGAGGCTTGTTTCAACCTTCCTTTGACGTGATTCAAACGAGCCATTGTCTTAATGTGGCGGGCTCAGGACTGTGCGCAAAGGACTTATGCTAATGAGTTATTTTAAAGTGTAAATAGGAAATTAAAGGCACACCGAATCTTAGGGAGGTCAGACAGCCTCACCCCGCTCCCTTTGACGGGAGCGCATTTAGTCAGACACACACTGCTTTCATGGAAAACCCGGGGTGAACTTCCCCCCACCATTCCTGCGAACAAACTAATTAAAACTAGCCAAACTTGTGCGGGTATCAGAAAATTAATTGCTATTAAGTGGGAATTGGAATGTCCCGCCATTCATCACTGGGGAGAAATCCTTTCTTCTGTGTCACTTTTTAAGATTAATAGACTGAAACAAAACAATTAGGGCCAAATTTAAGTGGCGATGCGGTGCTCCTCACTTAAAAAAAAAAAAAAAAAAAAAAAAACACACTAGCCTGTGATCATTGCTGGTAATAACTCATCACGTTCAGACGATGTGTGTTCCTGTGCTGCGAAAAAGAAAATTAACACTTTAAAGCTTTGGCGGATTTTGGAAACAGCGAAGTGTATCAGGAGGCTTTCAGTGATAATCTGGGCTACCGTGGAGCTATTTTAGTCTATTCCAGATGAGTGTAATTACCTTCAGAGAGTTCTGCTAATGAAACAATGGGCCTGTCCTGCCTATTTGTGCTTTAATGGTCTATTGTCTGCGTTAGTAGCGCCTAATTAGCACCATAGCTCTCATAGATCACTCTGACTGAAGTGTACACTGCACTATGATGCTTATTTGCGGCTTCTATTAACTAATCCCTGTGCTATTTTTTTTTTTTTAGCTAATAGGAAACTGTTTGCATAAACAGGTTTACGTTAAAGTTTAAACACTGGTGCTGCTTTATTTAGACTGACAAAACAGCTTCTTATATTTACACCTAATCCCCTTCAAACAATATGCACATATAATCCACATCATTAGTGTTTTTTCATTATTTAGAAAGTATAAACAGTTTCTGTTATACTTTTATGGTGTTTCCGTAAATTAAAGCGTTTCGCAAAAGATTCATTTAATTGAAAAAAATATACACCATCTGAAAGGCAAGAAAAATAAAATCTAATGGGACATTTACTAAACTGAACCTGAAGTTTCTGTTTCTTAGGACCTTTAAATGTTTTCGGCTATCAATAAACAAAAGTGAAATAAATGATTATATTTTTTAGTAATGCAAGATTTATTGTTTTCCTGAAAGGCAACCAAGTGAGCAAGCCACCAAAAAAGGGGAATAAAACTATCACTAGTAAAACCAAAAGACCTAAATAAGAGAGAAAAAACACGCTTCTGTGTAGATTTATGTATCACTTACCTTTCAGGGCAAAAAAAAAAGAAGTCTCAGATTTTGTTTCATGTCTCTGAAAATTTGTTTTTGAATATGTTTATCAAATTTTAAAGCCATGTATTGAGATTTAGAAAAAAAATCACGTGAATTTCAGGACAAATAAAAATAAAGAAATACGTTTATAAAATTGATTTTCCTTTAATGCTTTGTGTTTTTAGTTCTCAGCACTTTTTAAAGTTGTAAAAGTCAAGATAAAAATAAAACTTGTGGTCAGGTATTTAGAGGAAAAGCTATCACTTTCCATTCAGGGGGAAAACGGCTTTAATAAATAAAATCAGAAACTTAGGTAGGTTTAATTTCATGATTTCCTCCCACAGTCCAGAAAAAACGACTAAAATATGATTAATTGATATCTTTAAATTGCCCCTGTAGGTGTTAAGGCCCATTCATACCCTACGTTTGGCCTACACGTCCGTATTTCTGTCCGTACGTTCTATCCGTTGACTCCTTCATACCTCCATCCGTTGAGGTGCGCAATAACCAATATTTCCTCTAGGTGGCAGTGCTGGGCGCCAATGATTCGTCACTGATCAAACATGGCGACGGTCCAAGACGTGACGTTGTTGTATTTGCTCCTTAAGTAAACTTTTTGTTTGTCCCTGTGCCCCGGACACGACACATCATATGTGTGGGTAGTTGCGGACAAGCTCCGCAAGTTGTTCCTCGAATCCCGCCATTGTTTAAAGCCCAGAATTACAACCTTCTTCGTGGTTTTGTTGACATTTTGTACTACAAACTCAATAGCGCCCCCACCGTTTCCGGTAGTATTGCTCCGTATTGATCCGTTGAGTCCGTAAGCGTAAGCTCCCAATTTTCGTGTCAAAGTACGGACGAAATCGACGGTTAGAACGTATGAAACACTCCACACGTATCCGTATCCGTCTTTTACGTGAGGTATGAATGGGCCTTTAAAGCGTGTGGTTGTTTGCCCTGTGATGGACTGGAGACCTGTTTATCGACTATGAATGGATGAAAGTTAAGAAAATGTTTGATTCTACATAGATTCAAGGTCAAGACAAAAGCAAACTTTTGGCTAGGTTCAGAGGAAAGTCTTTCTCTTTTCTTATCTTTCAGGGTTTCCATAAATTTTTAGGAAAAATAAGCTGAATTGACAAAAAAAAAGAAGTCCTTTTCAGTGCACGAGTTGTTTCTGGGGGGACGTTGATTGTCACAGGAATTAGAACCTTGTTGATTGTAAGAACAATAGTTATTGTACTGCGCCTCCATCTCCAGGAGCCGCTTTTACTCTCCACAAAGTGGAGTGTATTTGTTATAGCCCCCCCCCCCCCCTCCCAGGTGGGTCGCCGAGGGTTCAACCCCAGTTTTGGAACCAACTTTTATTTCCACCGCCGTCAGTCTGGCCCATCCGCAAACCTCTCCGGCCCCTCGAAATTAATGACGCGGCGAGTAACCAGCCGTCCCGTCCATAAATCAAGAGGAAATTAGAGGGACAGTCCTGCTACGAGCCTGGACGCTTCCCTCTCTTTCTCCCCGGTTGGCCGATTTATCATTTGGGCTGTGCATTAATAAACACCGGTCCCATGAGGCTTTGCAGTGATGGCACACAGGCCCCCTTCTCCCGAGCATGGCTCTCCGTCTCTCTCTCTCTCTCTCTCTCTCTCTCTCTCGCCACCATCCCCCAGTTCTCCACAAGTGGATGCGCCTTGTTTCAGGTGTCAGATCCGTCCGAATCGCAGGTATAAAAGTAGACTTTTGGCAGGAGGAATGGATAGTTTCGGCTGGTGAACGGGCGACAAAAAAAAAAAAAAAAAAAAACCTGTCAAGGGATCCCATGTGACAAACTACATTGTGTTCTCACACAAGCGAGATCCTCCTTAGAATAATAATAAAAAAAAAAAAAAAAAAATGTACAGAGGGTGTTGCTCTCCATAAAGCCCCGATGCTTCAGAAGCAGCTCGGGCCTGTGTGTGCCAGAACGCCGCCACCACACACACACACACACACACACACACACACACACACACACACACACACACACACACACACACACACACACACACACACACACACTCTGATTACCATGTGAAAGGAGCACTCTGTAATCTCTGAATGTGTCAGACTAGAGATAGAGCATTTACGTTTTGGGGAGATGGATGGATTGAGGGGGAAGTAAATATGTGAGAGTGGGGGGGGGGGTATGGGTTTTGTTTGCCTTTATGAAATAACTCAAAATGTTTTATTTCCAAGTCTTGAGTCACAAAGTCATTGTGTCAGTTCAGGCACAAAGCAGCGACATCCCCTCAGCGCTGCGTTTTTTTTGTCCCCTCCTTCCATCTCTCTTCTTCTTCTCTCTCTCTCTCTCTCTCTCTCTCTGTCTTGTTTGTGACATCTCCGTGTGAAAAGACAACAAAAGTCATGTTTTAATCTCTACCCGTGGCTCATTGTGCGCGCGGAGAGAATGGTTGCGCCGTTTCCGCCTTTTACCTTTTCAAAACCCCTCTTTGGTATTTCCAGTCAACACTGATTGCATGTGAATAACGAGTCAAATTGGACTTGATGAAATATTACCATACACAGTCGGAGCATTCCTCCAACATAAAAGGCATGTTTTCTCCTGGATGAAATGCAAGCAGTGCATCAAGTGACAGCTGAACACTCATTGAGATGGGCCTTTTGTCTGATGATTGACACACATGTCATCTGTTAGGGTTTGATTAGGTTAGAGTTTAAACAGAAATTCATGTATGAACCGTTAAATGCTCGTTTTTGGTTGTTGGTGTTGTTGTTTTTTTTAAATAATTTAGCTGGTTTTCTTGCCTGAAAGATCTGATAAGAGCTTTAAACGACGCATTAATGTCTTTCTCTGTCTTTATTCCTTAGGTTCCCGCTTCCCAAGCCCGAGGCTCCCGGCACGACCCAACAGGAAGCGGCCCCTGACCATCTCGCCGCTCTCCGAGCACAGCCTCGACCTGCAGACCATGATCCGTAACTCCCCGAACGCCATAGTTACCACCCTGATGAACAGTTCCCGCTCCAGCTCCTCCACCAGCGGCTCCTACGGCCACCTCTCCGCCAGAGCAATCAGGTAACAGACCGGAAAACTCAGTGAAACCATCTAAAAGAATCGTTACAAATGCTGGAGGGCGGAGTTTAATTGTCGAACAGTTGAATCGCAATGGCCATGTTGGATTTATTAATTAGGGCAGGTTTGACTTCTCTTTTTTTCTGGATGTAAATCTGATTTTGGCTAGTCTTGCAGTCAAAATCTCGTCCTATGAGCTGTAGGTCAGAAAAACCAACCTTAAACAGAGGAGGGGGCTTTAGGTTCCAACTCTCAAAAACCTATATCGTTCCTGCAAGACAGGCCACTAACGACCCTAACGACTCCCCATTACAGAGGAGTGGACCAGTTTCGGTTCAATCTGCTGGCTTAATGGCTTTAACGACTGCCCATTACTAAGGTGTGGACCTGTTTCTGTTGAATTTGCATGTTATCTAAGTCATTACAAGGCCTTTGTTGGGCAGTAGTATAAAGCTTGATGCTCCACATTACTCCAGACTTTTTGAATTGAGAAAGCTTCCTGGATAGGAAGCGAAACGTCTTCAAACTTCGGAAAACAAGTACAGTTGTTTTGTTTTTTACTTTTTTTGGAATGAGCTGTAGGTTGTCGCTTGGCTTCCTTTAAACTTTAAACAAGTTTCTCAATTTTGGCAAATTGTCTTTAAAATAAGCAATATTTAAAGACTGCATTGCGGTTTTAGACAGATTTACTGACACCAAATCCATCTGAGGTCAGATCCAGGATGGATGGCAGTCAAAAGCAGCCAAAAATTACAATTGGAACCAGATATTGACGCAACCATTTTTTCTTACTCTTGGACGTCAAATCAGACTCAACCTTTCCTGTTCACAGTCGGTTATGATTAGCACAATTATGTATATTTGATAAATGTCAAAACTTTTTTTTAAACTGTTTTCTTCAAAGTCATAAACTGTGATAATTAACCTGTATATGTCTTGTAATGTAGGGACACTGTTCTGTGTCAATAAACCCTAAAACAAAGCAAAACACCTTGTGAAGATGCTGACTGAAGCTATTGGAGAGTGTCACTATACCCAGTGGACATGGGCTGAAAGGCCAATCCGCACAGAAGAAGCCATTATGCCCAAAGGCCATAAAAAGGCAGGTGGTAGACAGCAGAAGCACCCAGGAACAAAGACCAAATTTTTTGGAGACATCTGGTGAAACTAAAATTAAAGTGTCTTATTATAACGAGCAATGTTGGAGGATAAATTAGTGGAAGCATCAAGCAGGGCTGGATGATATATAAATAAAGCATCAATAAAATAGAAATCATATTGATCGATATCGATAATTATCAACAAATTTAAAACATAGATTTTAAGTGCAGCCCTGACCATTTTATGCTGTTACTTAGCAACCTATTTTTAGATACAGAACACACAAACGCTGAATTCAAACTCAACCCTTTATTGTGTCAACTTTTACCAAAACTGCAAGTTTTTAAAAAAGAAAAAAAGAACACGTGCTCTTTGAACTCTTTCAAGGGGGCGGAGCTTAGTTCCTGGGTCTGCGTTGTGATTGGTTGGGAGGATGTAACGACTGTAATATTAACCTACATGATAGGCTAGAATGCAAAAGGAAGGAAAACTGTTGAACTTTTTATTGACCCTTTTTTCTATCATCGATATACGTCTATCGATCGATATATATTGTTATTGAATGTAGTAATGTGGGTGTTTTGCTGGAGGGGGCAACTAACGGGGCTTCCTAATGGACGATGACCTTAAGAATACCATCAAAAGAGTAATAAAGGGGCTGAAGGACAACAAAGGCAATGGTTTTGCGAGGCCACCGCAACAACTTGACTCCATTCTAGCCTTTCTATCAGGAAGACGGGGCCAGAAATCCAGGAAACTATTGTGAGAATTTTGTGGAAGGAAAATGTTAGACCAAAGTCATACAGTTTAAAAAGGCAATTCAAGTGTGTAAAGTTCAGAATTAAATTTCTCTGTAATTATTGTGCCGTTTAGCAAATCTAAATCATTTTGATAATAATAGACCATTAACAGCAAAGGTTTAATCTCATTTAATGGGGAAATAAATGTTTGTTCTTACACGGTGTGCAGAATATCTGGTTTCAGCTGGTAGTCGTGACATCGGCTTTCTCCCAAATTCGCAAAACACCAAAGATGTTGCTGGTGTGTTGAAGGTTGCGGCAGAAAAACGTCTGTTTTGCAAAAATATTCATGTATTATTATTATTATTATTATTATTATTATTGTTCAGGCAGGACCAAAGACTCCGTGTGTGATTCATATTTTCCACACAGCTTACGGAGAAACGCGACGTGTTTTTCCCTTTGGAACGGCGTCTCAATACATAAATAAAGCATTTGGCAGGAACGAGTGTGTGGTGGTGCTTTGGTGTCAAACCCCAGTGTGGGTGACGATCTCCCAGCCAGCCAGTGGGCCAGCTTCCCAGGCGGCTTGTGTCAGTCATCCAGCACACCTCCGGGAAACATCACATACATCATGCCCCGGTACCGGAGGAGAGTCAAAGCAAAGCAGAAGAAAAGAGCAGAGAAGAGGGGGGGGGGGGAGCAAAAGATCCATTGCCCCACCCTCAGCCATTGATCAGCGATCTGTAAAAGGAGCCTGATCAATCATGCTCCTCGCTCAGCCACTGTCCGAGTGACAGGATCCAAATAGCCCGAGCCAACAGACTGATGAGTGATATGACAAGCGGATGGGCCTCCAAATGTGTCTCGGCCCATTGATTTCCACTCGGCTCATAATAAGATCAGCAGACATATGGGTCGTGGGTAGAGCAAATTGTCAGCGTGCAGAATGAATGAAGCCGAGCCACACAGATCCATGTTTATCTGAGCTTTAACGATCGCCGCGCGGAGGAGGCTTCTGGGATTTTTATGGTCAACAAAACTCAGATTAATACAGTAGCCTTGCATAATTGCTGGTGCCCCTATACATTTTCCACATTTATCCACGTTACAAACAGAACTTCAGCGCTTTTTTTTTTTTTTTTTTTTTTTTTTTTTTACTACTAGGATTTTATGTGACAAATCGAAGCAAATACGTGGTTATTTTAAACAGAAGGAAAATTGTGCATGTTTTTCACAATTTTGCTAGCAATAATAATAATAATAAGTGTGCCACACATTTTTATGCAGCCCTCTCCAGTGTCAGTATTCGCCCTTAACACGCCACCGTGATGGTGAAACATGGTGGTGGCAGCATCATACTATGGGCCGGTTAAACTGCAAACCGTGTCCCGGCTTTAGCCCACCTGAATTAACGAGTCGGCTCGTCAACAGGACTCTACGTAAACCGTGCGGATGCCGACAGCAGGCGCGGTGGTTCAGGGACACGGCTAAAAGATACCGCAAGGCTTGAACTTTGACACACCTGGTTTAGATTCGTATTCGTGTGTTAGAACGGGCCCAGTCACAGCTCAGAACTAAATCCACCTGAAAAAGGTACGGGAGGAGTCTGAGTCGGATGTGCGCAGACGATCTTCATCCCGTGGGTCTGAGCTTGAGCTATTTTGTTAAGAAGAATGGTGAAAAATGCCATTTTGAAGGGGTCTACGAAGCTGGTCGAGACAAAGTATTGATTCAGGGGGGTGGATAGAAAAACACAGCTTGGATTTTTTTGAAAATAATACTTAAGGCTTCCCAATCAAACGTGACTGTGGTGTTGATCGCACGAAACTACTCTAGCAGAAGTTAAAGTTTGTGGCTGTGATGTTGCTAAAAGGGAAAACAGATTCACGGGCTATCTGCATGGCTCCCAGATAGATTAGCGGTTATTTATCATCTGTTTTATTTTGCCCAGTGGACGAATGACACACCGCCTTACACACACCACTTGATAATTCACTGTGTTAACAAGCTTTATTTCCCAGCAGCACCCCCCTGGTTCAAGCGTTACCACGCCACCTCGTGTCAGATTGCCCCGCGGGGACGAGGAGTTACCAGAACAATCAATTTACGCGCTGAACTTCCCCTTCTTCGCCTCATTGCTCCTGTAATTAATGTCTGAAGCATTTGTTTTACCCTGTTGTTACTTGTCTCTGCCGTCTCCAGCCCCGTGTTGAACTTCGCCTACCCTCCTTCTCCGATGGCGCTGCACATGCACCATCAGCTGATGGGCCGCCAGACTGGCATCGTGGGCTCCGCCTTCGGCCACAGCCCGCCGTTGGTCCACCCGACGCCGGCCTTCGCCACCCAGCGGCCCGTGCCCGGCATCCCCCCATCTGGGCTCGGCGCGGGCGATCGCTCGGCTGTCTCCAACGACTCGTCACAGGTGAGGACAGCGGTGCCCGCCATTCATCACCACACGTTAATAGCGGCGGCGGCGCACGCCGGCCACGTGTGAGCGGGCTCAGCCGAGCGAACCCCGGTGCGAGCAGGAACCCACCCGCTCGCTGCTCTCTCTCCTCCTCCTGGGACTTTCCTTCCTCCTACTCGTGTTGTTTCTGGTTTTTCGCCCGCTGCGCACAGAACGAGAACGTGCCTGCAGCAAACAACCAGGGGCTTGTTAGCATAGAATCCCACTGCTGAATCCATTAATCACTAGAGAGAGAACGACGATGGGGAGAGTGGGGGGCGTTGACATGGATGGATGGATCCAAAGGGGGTTTCCCCCCCTGTGTTTTTTCTCAAACCTTACGTCATGTGCGGGCTGGCATTTCAAGTAAATATTCAGTGTTTATTACCCATCCTCTCTCTTGTGTCCCGTGCCTTGATTTTCAACGTCTCAAAAGTGGAACAATCAAATTGGGCCAGACTGCAGAAAATGCTAATTTGTCACTGTTTGTCTCATGAGTCAATAAAGGTTTTCTAAAGATGCCATTTGTTTTTGTTTGTCCACGTTGGCGGCTGGAGATTTCAGTTGAGCTTGAAGTTGTTGATGTTGGAGAAGGTGAATCTTTTAATTCAATAAAACTAAAAACGGGAAAAAAAAGGCATCCTCGAGATTAAAATCAGTAAAACTCGTCCCGCTACACAGATATTTAAAAACTTCTGCATTTAATGTGAAACCAGCCCTTAGCATGATGCTAACCCCACCGTGCATGATAGCATTCCTCACCTTGACTTCCCATACATAGACGTCTTGTCATTGTGGACAAATAGCATAAAATCTTTTCATCATGAAACTTTTTTTTTAACCATATCCACCTGTCTGTAGTCTTCAACTCAGATGTTCCCGGTTCGATTCCCGGTCTCGGGCGATTTGCTGCATGTCTTCCTCTTGTTTCTCTGCCCCTTTTCCTCTTCAGCTGTTATGAATAAAGGCCACTAGTGCCACAAAAAAAACATTTTTTCTTCCAGATGTCATTTGGCTTGTCTGCAGCTGCAGATTTCAGTGCAACTCAAATTAGTTGATGGTAGAGCATGTGCTTCTGTCTGGGTCCAGAAATGAATATCGGACGCAACTTAAATGTGACACATGTTGGAGACACTAAACAGGTAAAGCTCAACGTATTGTAAAAAAACAAAACAGTCTCACTCTCTAGATGTCAAAACAGTTTGGTGTTAATTACGACAGACTCCCTCAGCATGATGCCACCATCACCGTGCTTGACAAGTGGTACAGTGTTCCTAAAGCTTCACCGTGACTCCCCCCAAGCGTATCTCTTCTTCATCTCACCAGAAAGCCTTCTCTCCAGAGGAACTCTTGGCTTGTGCAGGCGGTCGGCTGCAGATTTCAGTCAAGCTTGAAGGTGTAGATGTTGGAGCAGGCCCTCATTTCTTGGCCTGAAACTGAATATCAAACACGAGTCAAAAATGTGTCATGTCCGAGATATGAAACAGTTGCATAGCCGTGTGAAAAGCGCAGCATTCTTTTCAATAAGACCTGGCAGAACCCGTCTCGTTTTCCAGATGTCTAAAAGTTCTGTGTTAATTCTCCTACTCTCAAAGAGCTTATTGTGTTACATGAATCCCCATAGGGCATATTTGGGCCAGGGGCCAAAGCCAGGTCATTCATTGGTGGAATTGGTGCATAAGATTGCTTTAATTGCAATGATTAGAGAAGCTAATGTGATACACTGAATTGCACTGTTCCTTGCTGACTCGGTTTAAGGCTCCAGTTGCAGAAATCATTATGAGTCAGCCCCACCAGTTTTGTCTTGTTGATTAAGTAAATAATTGGAGTTGCTTATAAGCATCCCATGCATTTTTAATGTTCCCATGAAGGGTAAAGCTATTTGGATACGTGGCACTGCGCAATTAGGGGGTGAAATGATGAAGTTCGAAATCTTTTGGTGTTTTGTCCAAAGGCCAAACCGACGAGTGAATCAGCTGTGAGCAGCACGGGCGACCCGATGCATCACAAACGGTCCAAAATGAAACCGGAGGACGAGCTGCCGAGTCCGAGAGCGGTGAGTGTCCAGGTGGGTTCAGTCCGCTTTAAACTTAATTCAGACCGAATCTGAATAAATGGGTACATGCCGGACCTGCTTGTTTTTGTAAAAAAGCCTTGTTGTGAACTGATGTTGAATAAATGAATTCAATTTAATTGATCATTAGTTACTGACTTTACCGGCATTACTGAGTCATTTGTCCAGAACTACAACTTCAGCATTTCCTTAAGTCCAGGGTTGTCCAAAGTGCGGCCATTGGAAGGATTTTGTGTGGCCCCCAACACAACTGAGGAATGGTACAGTGGTACTTGGTGCAAATGAGCTCTTTTTGTAATATTTTACAATGTCAATGGCAAATTTATTTCTATAGCACTGTTAAAAACAAAAATAATTGGCCAAAGTGCTTTCACAGTTACATCAACACTTGTAAAATAACTAATTTAATAAAATTGTAATAAGAATGAATAAAACACAAAATATTTGAGATTTCTAAGAGCTATTTAGCGTCTCACACTCAACCAGTCAAAGGCCGGTGAAAAGATGAGTTTTTAAAAGACGTGTGAAAGATGCTGTGCTCAGAGAGGTGCAAACATGCAGAGGTCGGGTATTCCACAGTCATGGGACACCTCTATGTTTTAACTTTGATCTCAGAACATTGAGGAAAAACTGGCAGATTGACCCGAGTCCTCTCAAGGGTTGCCACTGAGGAGTTCACATAGATAAGATGTTGGTAGACTATTTAATAAAGGTGCACAATAACATTCTTAAATCAATGCGAAGAGGGACAGGAAAGCTAATCAAGAGGTTTTAAGACTGGAGTTATGTGTCCGTGCTTTTTTGTACCCGTGAAAAAGTAGATGAGCCGCAGCGTTCTGGGTTATTTGTAAACGTTGCAGGGATGATGGATCTAGCCTGAAATATAAGGAATTCCAATAGCATGAGTAAACTTCCCGAGATCATTAAAAGAGAGATAGGGCTTCGCTTTAGCAATGAGTTGTAGTTGACAGTGTGCATACGTGTGTGTTGGGTGTGGGGGGGTTTTCGATTTTAAACCAGATGACCTCGATTTCCTTTTCGTTGAGGCTTAAAAACTGTAACCACATCCAGGCTTTATTTGCAGCCATAAGGGCTATCTGTGCATAACTGCTGCTTAAATGACATATAGACCTGAATGTCATCGGCAAAACAAGGAAGAGGTCTATAATGCTTCCTGAACGTAGACCTTTGCTGCAACATCTAAAAATAAAACAAAAACAAAAAATGCAATGGCCCTAATATGGACCCCTGGGGAACCCCAAAATGGAGAGGGGCTGCTGAAGAGGAATAGGCCCCTTGATTACAGTTACTCAAATGTGATTTCTCTCAACAAATATGTATATCTTCAGTTCTCCCTCTTAGATCTCACCTCCTTGGAGTTTCTGGTTCTTCAGAGAAGGGGTCCTTCCAACCAGGGCCACCAAACACATCCTTTAATTGCTCTAAAATAGAAATTACCAGGTGCAAACCAATCATGCGTGGAACCTGGCCTTGTCAAGCTAAGACGTTCTCAGACCTTCATCAACACTCATTAAAGGATTAACTGCTAAAAATGAAAACGAAAGAACTCGGTTGTTATTTTCAAAAGCCATTGCAGGTGTTTGTTGTATGTTAATTTCATACTGCAAAAGGAACGGTTTAAATAGAATAAAAAAACAATTTAATATGACAACCATGCCTATAGCAATAGGTCTGACTGTAAAAGGCTGCTCTTCTGCCAAGTGGCAAAGACGACACTCAATCTTTATTCTCTTGCATGTGACTGTCTTGTTGGTGTTTTCTCCTCTTATCACGTTCTGTTTCCAACGCAACACAATCGTTGATCTTTGGCCGTCGGAGGGGAAATTTCATTTCGCTCTTGTTTAATGAAAAAGATTTAAGTGGATGGGGGAGAGTGACAGCGATGTGGAAAATCAAATGGCAAGCATTGGCACCGTTGAGGAATAAAAAAAAAACAAAAAAAAACAAGCATATTATCAGAAAGCAGCCGCTGAAAGCAAGCCGGGCTCTGTGCCGGAAGCCCCCCCGCAGTAGCCCACTCAGAGTCCATGCTCAACGAGGGCGTGTGAGGATAAAATCTGTCAATTCAAATAGGCTACCGCCATGTAGGAAGAGTGGGCTAGAGACCTTCTAATAACACCCGGAGTTCTGTCAAGCAGAGACCCCAAATTCAGAGCGGCCTTTTCTACTATATTTTCTCCCCACTCCCCTGACCAACGCTATAACTCTCTGCTGGGCTGGTGAAAGATCTCTCTTATGGCAGGTTTATATGTTAGTGAGCTGAGGCATTACGATGCGGCTTTAAACGACTTTGCTCTCGTGTCACATCTTTCTCAGTATATCTGTTCTCACTGGCCATTCAGGACCATCCCGATGGGATGACTCTGGTGAAGGAGGAAGGGGACAAAGACGAGAGCAAGCAGGAGCCGGAGGTGGTTTACGAGACAAACTGCCACTGGGAGAACTGTTGCCGGGAGTTTGACACCCAGGAGCAGCTGGTGCAAGTGAGTATCCAGCAGCACTCGCCACTTTTAGGAAACGTCTCAGTAGAGTAAAAGGTGGCACAACATAACATAACTTGTACCTTTAAGAAAATGTAAAGGTTGTTCTCTGAAAGTAATTACCCCAGAAATTACCGGCACGGCAAAAAGGGACCTAAAAGTAAGTAAAATTTTCTTGAAATTAGTGTATTTGTCCTCAATCTGAGCAGGTAAATAAGATTATCTGGCAATGGAATGAGTATGTTGACCCTTAAAAAAATAATAATTTGATATACAGTACTTGAGATAAGATGATGGAGATGAGTTGTTCTTAATTTAAGTGCAAAAATCTTATTCCATTGGCAGATCGTTTAAACTTGCTCAAATCAAGGACAAATACACTCATTTCAAGGACATTTTACTTACTTTTTCTTCCCTTTTTGCACATTTTAGTTTTTAAAACCTTAAGGTTACCTTGAGGCTACTTCCCAGAACTTACATCAATTTTCTAAACTTGCATTTTTCTCTTAAGGTACCAGGTACTATCCTGGACAGTTATAGCACCTACTAGTTACTTTCCCTAAACTTACCAGGCATTTTCCTGAAACTTCTATGCAACTAACTCCTTGTTTTTCAACGAACGTAACAGGTACTTTGCAGGAAAACTACTGGTTACTTTTATCTAAACGTATAAGTTACCTTCCAGGAACTTTCCAGGTACCATCCTGATGTTTGTGGAAGGTACTGGTTTCTTTCTAGGAACTTACCTGGTAAGTTACAGAAAGTCCCTGGTACAACATATGGAAGTACCCCGTTTTGCAAAACACCTAAAAGGTCCAAGAAATTACAGGCTGTGTTACGTATTACCGTCCAAAAAGCTTTAAAAGCCAGAGATTTTACTGCAAACAGCCACCTGATGCAATGAAAGCACTCCTCCATATAAATAAACAGCTAACGATTAGTCCACAAAGGGTTTTAAGGCCTTTGCTAAACAATCCTATCGGCATAAACAGAGGATACCAGCATATGCTCTTCTCCATAGGACCACCTTCCTTTAAAAGACCGGTAAGACACAACAGGTTGTCGACCGCCCCACGGAGCCGCTCAGAAAACATTCAGGCGGGCTGTGTTTTCCTCCCCCTAGCTCCCCCGATCCCAGCCACATCACTAGAAGCTGCCATCCTGGACAGCACCTTCTGTCGGGCCTCAGCTTCTGTGTCTGGCAGCCTACAGTCGAGTCGAGGCTAAATGTTGACGTTGATCCTGAAATGTAATGCTGGATTCCTGATTGGTCCCAGGGACGGTGGGAATGGGCTCAAACGCCGGCGTCCCATCCCACAGCTGGACGGCGTGAACACATCTGCCGGGTTAAGGCTCACAGAGCTCTGTGTACCTCTACCGGAGCAGACCCCCTCCCAGTCGGCTGTGGTAATTCTCACAGAAGCTCGGAGATGGATGTTCCCCCATCATACTTCGCCCGGGGGCACCGTCTAAAGGAAGAAAAAAAAAAAATGCCATTAGCGTAATCATCGTGTCACCTCTGCTGTGGCCGGAGCTGCTTTTAGCTTTGCTTTTGCGGCATCTGAACCACTTAGCCTTCATCTGAGCGCAAAGCCAGACGAGAGTTGGACAAGTGATGAAATTACACCCATAGAAGCGACGGGGAAGTGCTCACATACACATGTGCAGCTGAGAAACACATCAGGACCCATCTGATAGAAAGATCCTAAGCTCTCCACAGCTGTCTACTCGCCGTCTTGACATCGCAATCCTCAGCTGCGGTGGTAACCCCTATCTATAATTGATATCCTCAGCACGAAATGGGCTTGCCTCCCATGTTTGAAGGGCTCAGCTCAAAAGGTTGAGGATCTTGACAACTTCTTGCCCCTGTTTCAGGAGGTGGGATGAGCAAACGCGGCCGGGAAAAGGAGCGGAGGCAAACGTTGCTCACCTTCTCCCCCTGCTGTACTCGGCGAACCGGCTGCCGTCACAGGGAAACAACGTGTCCTCTCTGATTAGTTTTCATGTCTCTGTCTTGGAATTTGGTTTCTGCCATCAGGCTTTCTGCTACGACGTTTTATTTCTCGTTTTTTAATGCACGTAGAGATATGCAGAGAGATGCCAATAACAGTCCTCGCCTACAGAGTCCCTGCCCCTCTAATTCAGCAGAGCGGACGGGAGTATGCTCTTATCTCTCCACACCCCCACCCCCTCAGTAATAGGATAAGTACAGTATTTGGACCACAGTGGCTCTCTTCACTCTCTGGGAGGGGTTTGTGATTGTGGTGGTGTTGGAGCTGCTGCTGCTGCTGCTGGTGGTGGTGGTGGTGGTGGGGATTTCCATATATCCAAACAATGGAGCGTCCCCTTCCCCCGTATTTGTCTTGAAACAGCTTCAGGGAGGAAAAGCAGTTATGAGAAAACAAATCTATCAGTTTAGCTGAAGCAGGTTTAGGTTTCACATGCAGACGTTTCTGTTTTAAATGTGACTGCTGTCTGTCTGTCTGTCTGTCGGGAAATACTACCCTAAACATTGAAATCCGCACTGCATCGTGGCTTTTTCTTTGCTGTTGGCCTCATTTTTGGAATCAAGCCTTCACGCCACCCTCATTGCTTTCCACCTTGTTCAAAAGAGCTTTCATGTAGAGTGCTGTTGACGCGCATTTCTGCACCCCTCTAACATGCTTTTTTTTCACCGCCGTTGCTTTATCACGCGCGTTTAAATGCTCACGGTGCCGCCGATAAGATAAGCATCAGATCTATGCAATTTGGCCCACTTTATCAGGCCTACCCAGTCAGCAAACGCGAGGCGGGTGTCAATTTTTAGTTTCCTTTTTTTTATTTATTACATTTCTGCTCACTTTTTTTTTTACTCACAGGCCTTCCCCCCCCATCTATCCCTTATGGGGATGATTCCCTCTCTTTCTCCCTTTCTCATTTTTCTCCCCCCTCCTCTCTTTCCTCTCAGAGGGAGCACTGTTAAAGATAAGGCTGGTGGCTTCTTTAATGTCTCTCTTGAAGTAGGCTTTTATTCTGCTTTTTGTCGCCTTAGAGGCCAACCCCTCGCTGGTATAATTCCCTATTATGGCCTCATTCAACATTCTGTTATTATTTTCTTGTTGTTTTTGCAAGTTTTACACAGATCACTAGTCTACAAGGCAGCACCGTGACCAGTTTTGTGACTTTTTCGCTATATTTAGCGCCACATTGACCTCTAATGACTCTTTTTTTTTTAATTGGAAAAATTACTTGCATTAAATCTACTTACTTTTTCTGGTGTTATTGGAGAGGAGTCTGACATGAAAGCACAAATAGAGCTCACTTTTTCTGGTGATGAGCGGCAGGATTGCTGGGGGTTGCCGGGGGTCCCACCCCTACCCCAAAGCACTTACAGGCGCCCCAGACTTATTGCTTGAGTCCCTCGGCATCCAGACGGCAAATTAATTGCGTAAAGCAAGATGTAATTGTAAAATTTTCTTTCTCTGAAATGAAACTCATTAATTTTCCCAGTTCATTTTTAGCAAAGCGAGATAAAATGGCAAACTTTACCCCTAAAAATTCACGTCTCGGCCAAACGCTGTCCCAACATTGCAAAAAGGCAACTGAAAGCAAGTAAAATTTTCTTCAGAAGAGTGTATTTGTCCTTGATTCGACCAGGTAAATAAGAATATCTGCCAATGCACTTAAAATAGGAACAACTCATCTCCATCATCTTATTTCAAGTGCAGTACATCTAATTATCTTATTGTAGGGGTGAAAACACTCATTCCATTGGCAGATCATCTTATTTACCAACTCAAATCAAGGACAAATGCACTCATTTCAAGAAAATTTTACTTAGTTCCCTTTTTGCAGTGAAATGCCAATAATTTGACATTCACAGCTTTTTGTAGACCTGCAACCAACCGAGATGTTTTAGAAGCTCATTAGTAGGGCTTCAGAAGATCTTCGAGGCCCAGGTGAACATGTTCTCTCAGTTTAGCACCGGCTCAGCCACAAACTTGATGTTGCGACGCTCTCAGATGGAAAGCTGTAATGTGTGCTGCCTTATTCAAACTCCCGTTGTGTGCTTCGCTGTGTTAAAGAATGATAAACGCCGGCACAGTCTAAACCCCCCCCCCCCCCCCAAACACCACCACCTTCAGCCCTCCTCTCTGGCTGCTGGCGCAGGCCTTTAATTGGTAAAACGCAGCTTTTTTTGATCACGAGAAGGATTAGGCCCTTATCTGTCTAGAGTATCTTACTCGGAGATGAAAAGACCGCTGAATTACACATGCCAATTTCAGCTCCCTGCCCCCTGCTTCTCATTCGCTTTCTCTCATCCTCCCTCCTTCTTTCACTAACCCGCTCTCAATTCCCACTTTCATTTACTCCCTCCCTCCGTCCCTCTCATTGCCTTCCATCTTTTCCTTTTTCATGCTTTTGCTCTTTTTTCCCCCCTCCACCTCTCTTTACACAAAGCATTTCAGCAACTGACATCACAAAAGAGCATATGATTTATTAGGCAATGTTTGATAAAGCTAAACGGTGTTGCGGGTCCCATCGCTTTGTGAAATTGCCTTGTAAACAGACCCTCTTTTCATGCACGCTTGCATTCTAATGCATGAAGGCAGCGTCCCAAAGAGGGTTTGATAAGGAAACGTGGAAATGAATACTGAAGGGAACAAATGGTGGGAAATAGCGGGTGGGGTAGAACACGATATGATTTAGTGTATTCCAGTATCAAGTGTTGAGATGGTGGAATGCATACAGTTATAATTCAAATTGTTAAAGCTGCAAGCAGCGTTGAATGATCCTTGCAGTTTGGTGGCTGGAAGCTTTGGGCCAGGAAAGTTTGGTTTTATGGCGAGAAGCTGGATTTTGAGGCCTAGCCGTGCCCACTTGCTTTCTTAGAGCGGCAAGTTTTTAATGTATTTCAATGCCTTTAAATGTACTGATCCCTTTTCAAGCCGATAATCAGAAATGTGTCGGCCGGGGTTCAACCAAATGCAACCTGAGTAACATGTACAAAATGGCACTTTTGATCCAAAATGAGCAACTTTCTGTAGGGCCTTAAGGTTGTATTGTGTTGAAGAAAGGTAACATATGTGTGCCAAATTTCAAAACCTCTGTTAAAGGAGCTATAAGTCAGATATTTACTGTAAAATCAACCTAAATCATTTTCATTTGTCACATGAGATGGAAGTAACATTCCCTATAAATCGGTCCTCTCTATCAACGATGTCTTAGTCAAGTTTTTCTTGTTTCAAGCCTAGAGGTACGGTCCAGAAATACTTCGGTTCACAGTGTAGCCTGTGTTTACTTCCTGGTTCCTGAGCCAATCATATGAGAGTTATTATGGTTCCCAAAACAGAGCGCAGCATTTGGTATTTTATCTTGGCAAAATAGTATCAGCCTGCAAACATGGAAGCCAGTAAGAGAAACAGAACAAAATAAAACATGTGTAAGTAAAAATTCAGAAGTGCAACAGCAGACCGTAGAGTGTCCATGAAAGGCATTGTGTATGTGTTCTTCTGGTTTTAACCACTAGGTGTCATTAGTACTTATTGTTCCTTTAAGGCAGAGTTTTAGTTTGATTAGGTTGAGATGATCAAAGTATTACTTTAACAAGAAAAATGGGACTTCCTGTTGTCAGTGGGCCGGGCTTAGGTGATGTCAGAATATGACTCTATAGTGTCGGGACCAGATCTGGATTAATCATGGAAAGTTTGGCGTGACTCTGACTTTTCTTCTGCAAGTCATAGCCGGCCACGCCCACATCCTTTGAAGAAAAATCGTGTTTTTTATATTTTTCAATTCCCCATAAGAGAATAATGGCCACGTTTGAAGCTGATACCTCGTCTCAGAATGGCTTTTATTAAAATAAAAGGGCTAGAAATGGCAGTTTGAATATGGCAACTTCAATTCGAAATTTTTCGTGTTATTTTGCTCAGCACCTGTTCACCGTCACTGAACCAAGAGAATGGTGCCTGCACCTGTGCGTGTGTGGAAGCACAGCGTTCATACGTCACAGCCGGTGCCTGAGTCCCCAGCGTCCCGTGTCCCACGCCTTCCCTGTTGTGCGACTCCCTCCCAAATCCATCTTGGTGGCGTTTTTACAGTTGTTGGCCGATAAGCTGGCAGGGGGAAGATGAATAACCTGCCGCGCACAGCTATCAGCACCTGTTTGTCGATTTAGCCGACCAACGGGACCTGTCTGCTCAGCATGGAGATTATTGATTCAATAAGAATTGCCATTAGATCATGCCATTAGGTTTTTCTCTAGTCCTGCCCCCACCCCTCCCCTGCGCTGTTGCCTGTCCCCCCTTAGTGTCAGCGCGGAGCCTAATGCATCACACCCGTCACCGACCTCCTTCATTTGTGCAGACGGTGAGTGCGCCAGCTGCCAGTGCGTGATCCAGCTCTACAGCGCTCTTCCATCGCTCTCGGGCGCGGGATATCGAACTCGGGTCACAGCAGACCGATCGCTTGCCACCAGGATTCCCTCGCCAAGAGGAAGAAAAAGAGAGAGAGAGGGTCGGGTTCCCTGACGCTCCGACCAACGCGGGAAGGAGATGGATTTAGGTTGAACGTCACCGCCGTCCGCCACCGCCTGGTTTTGTCACTTTAAAAATCACAGAAATGCCAACGGAGAACTGCGGTTGCTGTTTCGTGATAAAGTGACTTGTAAAAGTATTTTTTAAGCCTTTTTTTTGCGCATTTCGTCATGTTACAACCACAAACCTCTTCGGATTTTATTACGATGTTTTTTTTTATGACCGACCAACAAAGAGTATGACTTTATGATGGAAGCAACATGATACATTGTTTCATTTTTTTTTAATTTAATTTTTATTTGAATTCCTTTACCAAAGACAATTACGTGAGGCATACACGTTTATTCACCCCTTTTTACTTTAATATCCTTAAATAAAATCTGTTGCAACCAACTGGAAGAAACAAATTAGAAATTAGAGGAGAAACTAATAATTATTATGTTATCATGTTTCCCGAATTTTTCCCATTGTGGGGCGGTTAAGGTATTTCTGAAGTGCAGTGATTTAACACCATACAGTTGTTCTGTGAAGGCCTCGGAGGTTTGTTAGAACAAAATCTATTGTGTTTTCTGGAACACAAAATGTGAAACGTTTGAGAGATTGCAATGCAACGCATATTGGTGTTCATTTTACTGCTGCCTCGTTTGTCGGTTATTCTTTGCCTTTACCGGAAAAAGTTAAATGCGATGTGGATTCTGCTGGATGCCTTGGCTACGGATGGGCAGGAGGCCCGAGGTGGCCAGTGGGAGCAACACTGGGGGGGGGGGGGGGCTAAATCTTTATTTCCTTTGATCCTGCTTTTTTTTTATTAGTCTTGTGAATAAATGTTTCAGCAAAGCAGAAGATGCTCAAACTTTTCACCTTAAAATCGGCCTACTTGTATACAACCCTGAGGTTAAAACATTCTCAGGAATGTCGTAATAACGCCGGTTTCCTTCGCTCAGGATATTGTTTCTCTCTGGGTTTAAATTGCCCTCAGAAAAGGCACTTCAGAGGCCACCTCTCTGTGTCTCTTAAAGAAGGTCTGATGCCGACTTTATCCCAAGATGGCTGTAGTCCCCCCTCCCCTTCCCCTCTTCACTTCCTTCATTCCTCTAACATCCACCACTTTCCTGATTTTACATGGCAGTTTAGTGAGATTAGAGCAAATGGGAATGCTTGGCTGGACTTATAATGGCCTCATATTTCAGAAGCCTTGAGTGAATTTCTGATTTCTCACTCCTCTGCCATTTCTCGTGCTTCCTCGGTTTAACAGTTGCAGCGACAGCACAACTGTCGGCTCTTGTCACAAAGTGACGAGGGGCCCAAAGTCATGCGAAGTGACAGGGTTGGTTTGAAAATCCCCTTTCAGGTCGGACGCAGAGTCCCAAAAGCCTTGTACACTTTCCAATAAGAACAACAACAAAAGAACGCTGGAAGGGAAACAGCCGTTCTGGGAAAAAAAAGAAATGATCCAAATCATCCTCTTTTTTTTTTCCCCAGCACATCAACAATGACCACATCCACGGCGAGAAGAAGGAGTTCGTGTGCCGGTGGGAGGAATGCTCTCGAGAGCAGAAGCCCTTCAAGGCGCAGTACATGCTCGTGGTCCACATGCGCAGGCATACTGGGGAAAAACCACACAAGTGCACAGTAAGAATGCCCCTTAATGTGTTTGCAGATGGCAAATTGAGTAAGATATTGTGTGTTTTGCGTATTTCGTAAATTACAAAGGAGAGTATATGTGTTTAATCTTTTCCTCCTTCAGTTTGAAGGCTGCACCAAGGCCTACTCGCGCTTGGAAAACCTGAAAACTCACCTGCGCTCCCACACGGGGGAGAAGCCGTATGTGTGTGAACACGAAGGCTGTAATAAGGCTTTTTCCAACGCATCGGACCGGGCCAAGCATCAGAACCGCACGCACTCCAACGAGGTACGGAGCAAGGTCCATCTTTCCACCTTATCGCTGTGTATCGCAGGTTTCCTGCATAAGCCCTGACCTCTGCAGAAATAACAATTTAACCATATCAAGATAATGACTTAAGTCATTTTTTTTACCAAAAAGTTTCTTTTTTTTGTTGCCTAAATCAACCTAATAACTTATTGCCTGAAAAAATGACATGCCATTATTTTAGGAACGTGACGAAAATATAAACTTACAGCAACCCTTTGTGTTTATTCTCTAAAAATTCAAAAATGAATTGAAAACTGGAGATTTGAATCTGCCAGGATGGATGTACAGTGTGCAATTTCCACCTGTTAAATAAACTAATTAGATCCTGTTTTGGCGTGCTGCGTCAGAAACCGTACGTGTGCAAAATCCCGGGCTGCACCAAGCGCTACACCGACCCCAGCTCCTTGCGGAAGCACGTGAAGACGGTACACGGGCCGGAGGCGCACGTCACCAAGAAACAGCGCGGCGACTACCCGCGCCCTCCGCCTCAGCTGCGGGAAGCTGGGGGCCACAGCCAGGGCAGGTCGCCCGGCCAGCTGCCCCTGGGCGGGTACACGGACCAAAAGGAGTACAACCACGCTACCTCAAAACAAGATGAATGTCTGCAGGTGAAATCTATCAAGACCGAGAAGCCAATGGTAAGACTTCATCTTTTTGTTTTAATATGCTGACGCAGCTACATATCTTCTTTACTTTTCTAACATTCAATGTGCGCTTTTAATGCCTAAAATGAATGTGAATAAGGGGGTGGTGTGGGGGGGGGGGGGGGGGGGTTCCCGCCAGCATCTTCTAATGAGTACATCTTTCCCTCTATCCAATGCTTCGGCATTTCTCTGCGTTCTTTTCTAAGGACAGTGGGTAATCAGGTGAGATGGGTTTGACACTACAACCGTTTGCCCTTCATCTCATCCTGCCGTCTCTGACTTTCCTCATCCTGTTGTGGCCCAGTCGACATTTTCACCCTAAACATGCCCCGTGTGTCCCCAGTCTGCTTCTGCATCTCCAACTCATTACAGTCGTGTAAAATTTGTTCTCATTTTTTGTTTATCATTACAATGTTTTCCAGTGAGCAGAGCCCGGGCCTTTTGAAGATGCACCACAAAGTTGTCTGCTGATCTAGCTTGTTTGACCCTAATTGATGACCACCTCAAACTCAGAAATCTGTTTTTTTTCCTGATCTTTGAATGCAACATGCAGAAGCTCTACCAGGTCAAGGTTGACACACTGCAAAAGCAGAACTAAAAATAAGTAAAATTTCCATAAAATTGGTGTATTTGTCCTTGATTTGAGCAGATAAATAAGATGATCTGCTAATGGAATAAGATGTTTGCACTTAAAATAGGAACAACTCGTCTCCATCATCTTATTTCAAGTGCAGTATGTCTAGTTATCTTATTTTAGGGGTCAAAATACTCATTCCATTGGCAGATAATCTTATTTACCTGCTCAAATCAAGGACAAAAACACTATTTTTAAGAACATTTTACTTATTTTTAGATCTGTTTTTGCAGTGTATTGGTGCTCTTTGCAGTGGACGCTGTTAATGAGTGAAAAAGAATAAAGGTTAGCCGTTTTCATGTGTAAAATTCAAGTCAGAGGAAGTATAGAAATCTAAAAACCTGCTTCAAAGAAAGCTGTTTTCTACTACATTAATTCAGGCTGTGAAAGAGTTTGACGCTCAGCCGATAACAGGAAGTTTCTATGTTTTACCCTTTTGGGCTTTTAACCCACATCTGCCATGGAGGATGCTGAACTTGTTAATACAATTGGTAATGTGGGACGATAAATAGTTAAAAATGTCACTTCTCCTTTAGTCTAAAATAATAAAATTCAGTTTGACAGCAATTGCTGTCTCACAAATCGCTTTGATGTGACCTCTGCCCCTAACATTAATAATTAATGACCTCACAGGAAAAAAAAGAAATCCACAAAATTCTGTTTGGTGCATCTCTACAAGTCACCCATAGAGGGCGCTCAAACATTCAGGGCCCAGCATCGCAAACACGCGCGATGTCACAGAGATCGCGTCTTTTGAAGCATTGCATCGCATCCGTCTCATGCCATGCTATCTTAATTCTCTGGGCGGCTTTGGACAAAACCTTTCAATCACGCCGCTGCTCCTGTTTGTCTGTGTCCGTCAGACGTCTCAGCCAAGCCCTGGCGGTCAGTCTACATGCGGCAGTGACCAGTCCCCCGTCAGCACCTATCCCAGCAGTGGAGTCCAGCTTGCTGTGAGCGCCAGACGCTCGCCAGGGGAGGGGCTGGAGGAGGACGAGGAGGAAGAGGAAAACGAAGAGGAGGTGGAGGAGGAGTGCGAAGGGGAGCCGGTCCCCGCTATGGACTCCACGATGTCCGCCGCCACCACAGCCATGTTGACCCTGCAGGCGAGGCGAGGCATCGGCCGGCCCCTGCGCTGGATGGAGCACATGAAGATGGAGAGGCTGAAGCAGGTGAACGGAGCGCTGCCCAGGCTTGGGTCCCTGTCTCCCACGCCGCCCCCTAAGAGCTCTGCAATGCCCAACATCCTGGGGAAGGGTAAGCTCAACTTTGTGAAAGTTCTGTTGCATTTCCACAGGCCTCACGTCTTGTGTTCGTTCGTTCGGAGCCAAGCAATCTGCAGACAGACCTGAATTACTCTGATTCCCATCTTGCTGCCTCCGGCTGAGAGGTTCAGGCAAAACAAATGTTGGAAAATGTTCCGTTCCACTGCAAAGTGGTATCAAGCTGTACATCATATCAGTGAGAACACCATGTAATGTGATGTTTCATGGCCAATTGTTGCTAGTCGTCCACGGTAACATCTGTTTGAGAGATCTCTCCACTCGTAACTTTTTTTTTTTGTGTCTCTAATCCTCTTGTAATATTTCTTTCATCACACGTCCTTCTCCTTGGTCTCTCTACAGCCGTCCTGACTTTCTCCCTCTGCTTTTCTCAGGATCGTGCCTGGGCAGACAGTGGGGGGTGCCTGCTCCTCAGCCACCTGCTCACGCCGAGCTGGCAAACACGGAGCTAACCGTGCTCAGTTTGCTGCGAGACCGGCGCGACAGCAGCGGGAGCGCCGCCAGCTCGGCCTACCTGAGCAGCAGCCGGCGCTCCTCGGGAATCTCTCCCTGCTTCTCCAGTCGGCGCTCCAGCCAGGCTTCCCAGGGCGAGGGCGCAATGCCGGCCCACCATCACCGCCGCCTCCACAACCTCAGCTCCACCGACTCTTACGACCCCATCTCCACAGACGCCTCCCGTCGATCCAGTGAGGCTAGCCACTACGGAGGTGGAGTAGCAGGAGGAGGAGTCGGAGCGCTCTCAGGCGGGAGTTGTGGAGGCGGAGGGGGAGTTGGCTATGGAGGAGGAGGTGGGTCACGAGGGATGCTCACTTTAACCCCCGCACAGCATTACCACCTCAAGGCCAAGTATGCAGCGGCTACCGGCGGCCCGCCCCCCACGCCTCTACCCAACATGGAACGCATGAGTCTGAAGACCCGCATGGCCATGATGGAGGAGGGTGGCAGCAATCACAGCCTGCCACCTTTGGTCAGGGCGCCTTGCTGTGGTGAGGCCAACGGCGGGTTCAGCAACGGATTTATGGGGCATGCAGGTTACAGGAGGAGGGTCCTCTATCCTGGCGAGGGAGCTCTGAATGGGAGCAGAAGGGCCAGTGACCCAGTGCGTACACAGGCCCCGGAAACCTTTAGTCTGCCTCCGGTGCAGCGGTTCAACAGCCTTAATAATCTCCATCCTCTTCCCCCTCTGGCTCACAATTCTTCGGCTGAATATCGGAGCTTTAACCTTCAGAACTACACGCGCTCAGAGGGCAACCTGCAGAGAGGCCTGCAGCACTCAAACACTGGGAGCATTGCAGAAAATGCAGCCTTGGAAGCCCTGGCGATGGAGGGGGAAGGTGAGGCTGGCTTGTTTCTTGGAGTTGAAGATATTTTGCCTGATGACTTGGTGCAATATCTGCACTCCCAGGACCAGATGGAGGGTGGCTCTTACCTGCAGAATGAGGGGCAAACAGATTCTAACCAAAGGGATAGCTCCTATCCAGCCGAGGAAGCGGGGGGAAACGGTACCTTCCCTGGCTCTCACTATCTCCAGCCTCAGCCGGTACTAGAGAGGAAGAGTCCGAGTAAGCTTCCCATCCAGTGGAACGAAGTAAGCTCAGGAAGTGCCGACAGGTCTCCTCACAGGGTACAAAGCCACGATTTGCAGTGCGAGAGGTGGCCTGAACCCACAACTGCCTCTACCGGCAGGTTACGAAGCACGCTGCTTCCTCAGCAGGCGCCTGTGGATTTCCACAGCAGCTACCCACAGGCTAACCAGCCTCAAAGTTCTAGCTACGGTCACACCGGGGTGAAGCTGGAGACGTTGCCTAACGCGTGCATGGAGATGAGAAGCACCGGCGGGTCAGACATCTCACAGGGCATCAATGGCCCTCTTCTTCAAGGTCTTAGACAGCAGATGCCCGGAGGGCCTTTGAAACAGTGCCATTTCCAACAAAGCAACAGCAGGACCATGTGGCAGGTTGGAAATAACCTCATGCTTACCCGGGCCTCCATGGACAGTCTACCCAGCCTGTCCCAGGGAACTGTTCCAGATCACAACCGGCCGGTACACGCCCCGCACCCACCGATCAGCAGTTACAAGAACCTTGTCAAAACTCAGAAGTACTTCAGTCCACAGAGCTCGAGCGAAATCCACCCAAGCCCCGGCCAGCCCCAACAGCCACAGAGGAGTGGCGATCAGTGCTCCCTCGTATGTGACGTATCGGGGCTGAAACTGGAGAACCTGGACCATGGAAACTTGGAGCAGACCTTCGCGGATTGTCTCTCCCATCCACCAGCCGACTGCAAGTCTTCCTCCTTCCCCGCGTTGGAAGAGCAGAGTTTGTTAGAGTCCCTGGCTGCATCCGAGGGACCAGGCAGGTGCAACAGGAACACACACGCCCTTCCCTCGCCCGGCACCGACCTAGTGACCAGCACGGTTGATGGCCAAGTCCTAGACGCGTTAGACGAAGGCGTGACTCTGGACTTTGGTGCCATAATGGAGGACAGTTACGACCAGGGTAGCCTGGTCTCTGAGGTACTGAGCGCCTCCATGTTCCAGGGCCTGTCGAGGACCTCGTCACGCCTCACCACCCCTCAAGGAGCCACCGCCTTCAACAGCGTTGCCCCCGGCCTCAGCAACATGGCCATCGGAGAGATGAGTTCACTCCTGACCACCCTCGCCGAAGAGAGCAAGTTCTTAGCCATCATGCAGTAGCTGCTCCTTCTTCCAGCTTCCTCCTCCCCAAGGGATAAAAAAATGGAAACAGGAAGAGAAAAAAAAATTGGTGTATGTGAAGATTAAGACTCGCACAGTGGCAATCAGGTGGACTTTGTTAGAAGTCGCCGTTGCCAAGCTGTTTTCTTTTAGGAAAATGTCATCCCGAACAGAAGAGGGATGTGCCATGAGTATGTACAGATAAAAAGTTATATTCCTTTTCTGGAATCAAGGCAATTTTCTGGAAAGCCCATCTCTTTGTACGTGTCGGTGAGTGAAAGCTCATCTTCCTTGAATCAGTATTGTGTATCGTCACTGTTTTAGCTATTTGTAAAAAAAAAAAAAAAACGCATGTCACTCCAGCTAAACCTCGAACGCCGTCTGCAGGACTGGACAGACACGCTCCACGTGCCAAGCTTCCTAACGCCACAGGTTACACGCCGCGGCCGAGGCAGGGCTCGTCGAGTGTGCCGGGGCCCCTGAGGACAACTTTAGCATTCGTGGTATATTCACATTTGTTTGTGTTGCTTTTGTAAATCTGTAAAACGTTTCAGTGCTTCGAGCAAGTTTTACCAAGTGGTATTTTTGTCACATGAGGAAAAAGACAAAAAAAAAAAAAAAAAAAAACGGACAACACATTCAAGTCTTCAGCAACCGTAGATCGTCTTCTACTTGATATCTTAATGGCTTGATTTTAGTTAGTCTGGTAAGGTACTCACAAGTGTTTGTAGCGGTGTTTTTGTATTTTGTTTGTGCTCCGATTTTTAAATGTGGGATTTTACAGCTCTTCGGAGCTGAAGTGTTTCGACGGACGCCCTGTCCTATAAATCCTGGTGCTTTGCGCGTGCTTTCATGGATCGACACGAGTGCTTCTGTGGTTTCGAGATGTCCTAACTCACGAAAAGGTCTTCGGCGTAGAGGTGCTGTAAACATGATGTGTATTGTTTGATAGTAAATTGTGCATTTTGTTTTCTCCAAAGCTCTTAAAATGTCGAATGTGTACTAAGGGTGTAATGGTACATATAGTCGTCCGCAAACCACCACGGCGTGGACGTCACTTGCAGGTACGTGCAATCAGATGACAAACACGTCAGTCGCAGGCGATCGGCACTCTTGACCGGAGGAGTTTTGCACACTTGCTTTTACTGCTTTTTTTGTCACAGCAAAAAAATGGAATAGATTAAGAGACTTTACATATACATACATACATACATTTCTGGGATGATCAAATTTTTTGCACAATTTTGTACTGACTGAAAACTATGCTAACTGAATTTTTTGAATGTGGGTTACAGTCTAGACTTACACGCTGCTTTTCATATGTGTTCTTTCTACACCGTGAAAAACTACCACACTGCTGCAATGCATTACTGTCACTGTCACATAGCCGAAAAACAAAACGCCTGACCAACCCCCTCCCCTTCCCCTCCTTAAACACAGACACAAAGGGCAACTAGATAGAAATAAACATCGGTTGTTAATATCAGCCCACCTTTATGTATCGGACCGATGGCGATATGATATCGCTGTTAATGCCGATATATCGTGTATCCCTAAATTACACTTATGAGTTTGAAGACTCCTGCCTGCTTTTAGTTAGCGGTTTAATTGCCACTAAGTTCTTCAAAAGTGCCACCTAGATGACAATAACAGCTAATTATGTTTTAAACTAGGAGAAGGTATTCAGTTCTCTGTTGTCTTTTATTTGGTATAAGGTTTTCAAATTAGCTGAAAAACAGAATTATCGTTTTCATCACACAAAAGAAAGAGACCAGTCAGTTTTGGACTTAATGGGTTTCTATGCTGTTGCAGCGTACCTGTACTAACCTTATATGTACCGTTACACCCCTGATGCGTACTGCCGTCAAGTATTGCAGTGGCTTTGTCCAACAGTGTTAGTTCTGCCTTGCAGTCGTCTGCCGCCGCCCACTGAATATCGAGGAGTTTAGTTTTCCTTCAGCTTTGGAACAATGAGGTACAAAACTGTTTTTCTGCTTTTTTTTCTGTCCTTGGGTACTTTTGTCATTTTTGTAGCTGTGCATTGGAGTTTTTTTTGTCGTTTCAAAGAAGTAGAGATTTTTTTCCCTCGACAGGAGGAAATGACTGCGGTATGTGCCTTAAACGAGAGAGATCACTGCCAATCTTCCATTGTGAATACTGAAAAAAAAAAAGGTTAAACTTTGAAACCTGACAGGAAATAAGAGAACATTTATATAATAAGAAAAGTCTGAATATCTGAAAAGTAATGATTTGCAACATACATTGTACTTTTTCTTTTCTTTTCCAAGTTTTGACGTTTATTGTGCTTTTATATAAATATAAATATATATAAATATATATATATATGTAAATAAAATACTCTTTCCGTAGAGTTAGCAAATGAAACGTGGAGTATCCTGGGACCAGTAAAAAACTTTGAAATCAAGGATTCCCAGCCCCCCCCCCCCCCCCCCCCCCAAAGTCAGAGGCGAGGCAGAGCGCTGCACCTCTGCCAGAAAAGCCGCTTCACTCTTTTATAACTGACAACAAATGTTTGTATGGTTTTAATAAAAAATAGAAAACATATTTTCAGACTCTGTTTTCTTTATGTGACATCTGTGGATAGTAGAGATGAGTTACTATCCACCATCTTAGAATTCTTGAGTATTAGTAACTTGGGCAATATAGTGAATCATCCAGAGTTAAATGTTGAAAAAAATAAAACGTCTGACGAACAAAAACCCTGATGCTGCTTCCATGGAAAACTGAGAAGGTAAAAGTGGCCGTGTCTACAAAGTTTGCTGCCAAGTTTATTTATGATGTTTAGAGAAAATACTAAAAACACAAGGGATTAAATCCTCAGTCTTTTTTGTCCTCTTGTTCATGTTGAATTATTTCTGTATCTCTGTTAGATTTTCCATTTTTTTTCTTTACTTCTCTGTTCAGCTCCTGTGTGTTAATTAGTCTCCCTCCCTCAGCTCCTCCACCTGCACTCTACGCCTTTCTTCACACTTCCCTCTATATTTTTTTTGTTCACCCCTCTGCCTTTGTTTTCACCCTCAATTGGGTCCTCCTGCAAACCAAACATGACAGATTTCTGACTAAAACTTGCAAAGTCACACCCCAGGACTCCAGAAAAAAGCCCCTTTGGAGAGGAAGAACCCAAGGGGATTCGTTTGGCTGCTGTGCACGACCACAAAAACAGTAGCAGTGGGCTGATCTGGGCCCTTTTCTAGCCACTGAGTCGAGGATGAACTCATCTGAATACCAAAAGAGGCCATCTTTAAAACTTATCCAAAAGGTCTGACATGAAACAGGAACATTTTGTAAAGCGGTGCGAGCGATCCACAATAACAATATAGTAAAAAAAAAACATCCACTTAAAGTCCCTTTGAAAGATTTTTGATTCTCCTTGAAGTTTTTCACTTTTTGTCACATCACAGCCACAAGCTGCGATTTTATGGCATATGCCAAAACGAAGCGGTGCTTAATTGGGAAAGGGAAGGATGGTTTTCAACATGTTTTACAAAAACAAAGAAATCTGAAGTGTGGCCATTTGAATTCATCTCCTTTTAATAACCCCAAAATAACATCCGATGCACGTCACCGGTACAGCGGGTATACAATACGGATGGATTGATGGATCTTCTGTGAAAGTCTCAGAGGTCTATTAGTGAACAAGCAGCATCATGAAGACCAAGTACCACAGCAAACAGGTCAGGAGGAGACAGGTGAAGGAGTTTAATGATTATAAAACAATATGCCAAGCTTCCAGAAAATGGTTTAATCCATCCACACATTATCTATGCACGATCCCTCATGGGGTCACGAGGGGTGCAAACTCCATGCAGAAAGACCCAGAGTTGGAGTCGAACCCAGGACCTAAATACATCACAGACTTGTTATCAGTGTATCAACCGTCCAGACCACTCGGGTCTTCTGGCTCCAGCCTACTCTGCAGAACCAGAACCAGAACTAAACACAGAGAAGCAGTATTTAGTTCCTACACTGCAAAAACAGATCTAAATATAAGTAAAATGTTCTTGAAATTAGTGTTTTTGTCCTTGATTTGAGCAGGTAAATAACATTACCTGCCAATGGAATGAGTATTTTGACCCCTAAAATAAGATAGTCAGATATACTGCACTTGAAATAAGATGATGGAGATGAATTGTTCCTGTTTTAAGTGCAAAAATCTTATTCTATTGGCAGATCATCTTATTAACCTGCTCAAATCAAGGAAAAATACACAAATTTTAAAAACATTTTACTTATTTTTAGTTCTGTTTTTGCAGTGTATGCTCCACTCATCTGGAACAAACTTCCAGAAAACTGTAAATGTGCTGAAAGCCTTTGTTTAGGATTGCCCTTGTTCTACTTAAACTGTTTTACCGAAACATCATTAGTTCAAGTTTGTCATCCAGCTGTTTTTAATATTTGCTTTTAGTTTCCATTTTCCCATGTTGTATTTTTCCTACACTTTATTTTAACTTGCTTTTATTCTGTTTTTATTTTCCTATGTTTTAATCATGTAAAGCATGCTACAGAAATAAATTTGCCTTGCCTTGCCTACACCACTTTTTGGCCAAGGTCCAAAATGTTAGAAGGCCGCATGTCACCCTGAAAACACCGTCGCCCACAGCGAAACCTAATTGGAGCATCACGGTGTAAGCGTGCTTTTTTTCAACAGGGACAGGGAAGCTGCTCAAGATTTATGGAGCTAAATACAGAATAAACTAGAGCAGAGGTGTCCAAAGGTTTTTCACTGCCAGTCAAAACTGCCAAGTTACAAGCACTCAGGTTTCCCCCCTGCAGTTTCACTTTACTTTCTATTTCTTGTGTGGCAATAAATTAAACATTGAATGTTAAAATGTAAAAAAAAAAAAAAAAAAAGGTAAAGAAAAGGGTCTCAGATGTTTGTCTTGATAAAATGAAGTTTTTGGGTGAAGCGTTTTCTATTTAGTTGGTCTAGAACAGCTTTTTAATTTATTCCCAGCTAGTCTGGGTGTTTTCAACTAAAAAGTCACTCGATGGTTGTAGACCTTCTATGATGTTAAAAACGAAAGCACAAATGCACGGTTGATTAAAGAAAAACACCTCGTATCACGACAACCATGTTCCATTTAAGAAGATATAAATTTGCAATTAAAAATCCCAACCAAAACGATCACAAAATGTGTCCATTTGCATCATCATGTGTTAAATTGGCCTAGTCAAAGTACCCATAGATCTGAATACGCTGGGAACTGAGGCTCACACACCCTCTCCAGCTAGTCTGGCCGAGTTTAAGCTATTCTGTAAAAACAGATGCGAACCATATGAATAAACCATCTGTTTCCCTCCATTTTAAAAGCACCCCCCACAAAACAAAAATAAAGCCACGATCTCCACCTACTGCCTGTTGGTTCTGCTCCTCAGGTTAAACCACAACCTGCGGCTTCCAGCAACCCCCAGATGGGTGGTTGGCAGGTCGATGCAGAGCGAAGGAAACGTTTCCGGGAGGATGAGAAATAATAAAAAATGAGAAGTTTGGGATTGTCGAGGTGCTCAGACTGGCCAAAGACAAAGCACTCACCACATGCGCGTTTGGGCACAGGCCTCAGGTTCACAAGAAAACACCTGCAAGTATGGAAGTCAGGCCCATAAAAGGAAATGAGTGCCAAATGGGGCAGCAAATCATGAAAATCTAGTAAAGATGTTGATCCGGCTGAACGTCCAGACCTGATCCTCAGTGAAATGCCCGCAGACCTCTGCAACCTGCAGCAAGGAAGCAACGGACAACGAGGCGTTGCAGCAACTTTTTATTCCACTTGCTGTTTGTGCTTAATTGTTTAATAAAGCTGCCTTAACCTGTGGTGCGTTTCTCTCGCCGTTATCCCCCGACTGCATATGAAACATTAGAAAACATTATCCTATACTGCAGGGGTCACCAACATGGTGCCTGTGTAAAAAAGGACCACATGTGGTGCTCTCAACCCTCCAGTGAGCCGCATCGAAAATGTCACTCTATTCAGTCGCTCTTCCTTTTTAATCATACTTGTATTTATATAGATTTAAAATGATAAATGCATTAAAAACGTGTTCATATTGCATGGAGTTAAGGTGAGCTCTGACTCTTCTAGTTCAAAGGTCAGGACAGGTAGCCCTTCGTGTGACACGGTAACAACTTCTAAAAGGTTGGTGCAGTGCCGGCCCGAGCCTCTTGGGGGCCCTAAGCAGAATTTGATTTGTGCCCCCCCCCCTCCCACCACGCAGAATCACCTATGCTAGAAGATTATTGATACAAATGTCACGCTATAATGTTATAGCGAATATTATAAACGAATACAGTGAGGTTATGTATTAATACAAAATAAATAAACGGTACTTAAGATGCTTCACTCTTTTATTAAAACTTTTGAATACAAACTGTCACAAAACATGAAATAAATTATTTCATCATTGTATAAAACGGGTTGGTGACCCCTGCTCTACTGTATTAACTTTAGGATTTAAAAAGCATCATCATGCATTGCAGCAGCAGCAGCAGCAGCAGCAGCGTCGTCGGCCCTCGGGCCCCATGAATGACTCTTTGGCTCACATATTCACATTAAAGGCATTCGTGTCATCATCTCTTCATGTCGATATGAAAGCCGGCAGCTGTTAGCCCGTCGGGTCATTCATGTCGACATGTTTACCGCCGCTGCTCCCTCTGCGGACCCCCGTGTATTCACAGACCCATCAGCTGCCATCAGAGGGGCCCCTTTTAGGACGTTCTGTACAGGCGCAGAGAGCCCCTGCTTCACTCTGCTGTTCCAAATGGAGCAAAAGTGGCCATCTTTTCTATCCGGACCGCCGATTTTGGAGCACAATCATGAGTAAATTCAGAGGAGAGACGCCTCAGATAGTTTTCTGAACTGGTGCCCAGCAAATAAACGCCATCTACCCCAGTCGTTTCCTTCAAAAAGGCAGATTCTTACCTTGCATTTACATACATGGTCCTAAAAATACCTTTTCAGACTTTCTGAAATTAGGTTACACTAACCTTTTGCCTGTTTTAGTTCAGTTAAAATGACCAAACTATAATGTGCTAATCGACAGAATAATGAGATATATTAAGATCTTTTTTTCTTTTTGTTTGGTAGAATTGGCTCCTAAAGCTTCTGCTGACAGAACCGGTGTAACTTAGTCACGTCTTCTCAACTCTGCCCCCCAGGGTTTTTTGTCAACAAATTAAAAGTTAGCCTTAATCTCAGTGCCAATGTTTGGTTAGAGCAGGGAGCCTGCAAGGTCCCCGGTTCAAATCCAACAGAAAGCCAATCAATCCAATGGGTTAAACGTGGAGGACACATTTCATTAGAATATACAAAAGTTACAATGACAAAGAGTAGAATAATCTCAGTTTTTACTGTCAATTGCAACTTTTTCCTTCCACCAAACCTTCCATTAGTATGTATTTATTAATATATTTATATGCAGTCTGTGTTCCAATGAGGCAGACTAAAAGTACACTTAGAAAATGACCTTTAAGTAGGTATTAAACCTACTTTTCAATAACCTCATGTTTCCTTATTAAAGACATTTTAATTGTTCTGATGTAACCTTAAATATGTTTTTGGTAGCTGTAAACAACCATGATTAACAGACTTTAAAGCATCGGTGTGGGTAATTATTCATATAAAGTGCTTCACAGTGAATTAAGTTACTGAACTGAATTAACTTTTTGATCTTTTAATTTATTGAATCGGCCACCTTCCATAGCTTACCGTCCTCATCCAGGATGTTCCCCGTCTTGCTGGACAGCTGTAAACACAACAGTGTTCCTCAAGATTTTGTAGGCCTAAACATGTCTGTAAATCAAATAATATCCTAATTTATTTGTAATATCCTAGTTTTCAGCGAAGCCAGACGTTGGCTTTTCATTACCTGTAAGCCATAACCATTAAAACGCACAGGAATAAAGGCTTGATTAATATCAATATAAGCACAATTTTATGATTTACTTCTTCAATTTAATTGGCTTCTCTGTCATATAATCAATTTATTGACAAGCGCCCGTTTATCCACTTTTCATCATTTGAGTTGAGAGCATGATGCAATATGAAAAAAATAAAATAAATCAAGAGTTTGTATATAATGGGAAACATTTTATTACTAAAAAGCAATTTGATAGTGAAGGTGCTCTTTCCGCAGCGTTTCCACAACTATTCTTTATTGAAATCACAAGATTGGTTTTTTTACCAGCAGATGTAAAGAAAGGGATTAAAGACACGGGGAAGGACAGTAACTTTGGGCTATATTTACACACAATGTTTGGGGGGTGGGGGGGTAACAGGTGTGGCTTCTACAGGCCAGCATTGTTCGGTGCTGTAAACACCAGGCTCAGACAGGAGGCACTTGAATGGGAGAGCCTTTAGAGCCAGAATGTAGCCAGAGTGCAGGAGGAGGAGGAGGAAAAGGGTAAAAAAAATAATAATAAAAATCAACCGAAAATTTGAAATGAATCCAAAACACACATCTGCATCTTTTCCTTCAGTTCAGGCGTCAGTGGCTGAGGGCGAGGGATGACGTTGGTGAGGCTTACCGTTACACGTGGGAATCTGCAGACAACGGCGCATTTACACGGCTGGCACCACACAGAGTACAGAGGGCGCGCATTCGACAACAAAAAAAAGGAAAAAAAGAAAAACGTAAAGCATGCATTGTCCCACAGTGAGCAACGCGCTTCCAAACATGACGTCTGCCTCTACGACTAGATCCTACCGTCTGCCGCTGGATGCTGTCGATGCAATAGACAGAAAGTATTTACAGGAATTAGACTTTTCTTTTAAACATCTGGAGCTCCGGTTGCCGGTTAAATAGGAAGTCTTGTCGCCGCGTCGCAGCGTCTGAGCGGAGGTGTGCCGTGAAAACCCAACAGAAGAATCAGCGTGTGGAGGATGGCTACCGTTTGGGGGATTTATTTACAATAAAACGCGTAACTTAGAAGGGAAGGGGAGGGGAGGGGAGGTCAGCCGCCTCGCTGCAGAGTCCCTCCAGAGCTGCTTTAGTGGTTGCTTCTGTCCCGTGGGCTCCTGGAGTGCCTGGCCTTAGATTTTCTCCTGGATGAAGGGGTGCTGCAGAGCCTGGTTGATGCTGATGCGCTTGGCCGGGTCCAGCATCAGCGTGCTCTCCAGCAGGTCCTTCAGCTGCATGACCTTCTTCCTCTGGTCCTCGGGCAGCCGCTGCCCGCCGATCAGCTCCGCCAGCAGGTCTTTGGTGGGGTTGATGGTGCTCATCACGGTCACCTTCTCCTGTTGGGGGGGGGGGGGGGGGGGGGGGGGCACACGTGGCAAAGTCTCACACAGCAGGGAGGGGAAAAAAAAGGCGCCGACACTTGAAGCAAACCGCTCGCCTTACCCTTTCGGTCACTTTGTCTACTTCAATATACAGGAAGTTGAGGTTCTGGTCGAAGTGCTGGTCTTTGAACAGGCCTTTGCGGATCATCTGAGAAGAGAGAAGCCACACGGTTGCGTCACACGAGCGCCGTTTCTCAGGGGGGGGGGGGGGTTAGGAGGCGATGCAACGCTACCTTGTTGGGCATCTTGCCCTTGAGGTCCATGGCCAGCTTGAGCATGTGGTTGTTGGAGGAGCCGGGCAGCAGGATCTTGCCGGTGTAGAGCTCGTACAGGGTGCAGCCCACAGACCACATGTCGATGCCGTAGTCGTAGGGCTTTCCTATGACTGAGGGAGAGAGTCTAAGTAACACCGAGACCCAGGAGGAAACTCCTCCGAGCTTATTGGCGCCGCCGGTAACGACCGGTGGGGCGCATTCCTCTACTGCAGCAGCCCGACCCGACGCTGCATCTGTTAGGAATCCTGATCTATCACCTAATCTCTGGTACAGCTCTCAACTGGTTTAAATCCTACTTAAAGGACAGGGACTTTTTTGTGTCAGTAGGTAACTTTATATCCCAGACGACAAAAATCACATGAGGGGTTCCCCAAGGGTCCATCCTGGGTCCCCTCCTGTTCAACATCTACATGCTCCCTCTAGCTCAGATCATAAACAACAACATCAGCTACCATAACTATGCAGACGACACAAAGCTCTACATCACCATGTCACCAGGTGACTATAAACCAGTTCAGGCACTGAGTAAATACTTAGAAGAAATCAATGCCTAGATGTGCCAAAATTTTCTTCAATTGAGTAAAAACAAAACTGAAGTAATAATTTTTGGACCAATAGAGAAGAGATCAAAAGTTAGCACACAGCTTCAGCTGCTTCAGCTAAAAACCACTGATCAGGCTCGAAATCTGGGAGTAGTGATGGACTCAGACCTGAACCTTCAAAAGCACCTAAAGACAGTTACAAGGTCAGCTTTCTATCACCTGAAGAACATTTCCAGGGTTAAAGGACTAATGTCTCAGCAGGATCTGGAAAAACTAATCCATGCGTTTATTTTTAGTAGAATTGATTACTGCAACGGTGTTTTCACAGGTCTGCCTAAAAAGTGGATCAGACAGCTGCAGCTGATCCAGAACGCTGCTGCCCGCGTCCTCACTAAGACTAAGAAAGTAGAGCACATCACCCCAGTTCTAAAGTCCTTACACTGGCTCCCTGTATCTCAGAGAATAGACTTTAAAATACTTCTGTTAGTCTATAAATCCCTGAATGGCTTAGCACCTAAATACATCACAGACTTGTTATCGGTGAATCAACCCTAAAGAGCACTAAGGTCTTCTACTCTGCAGAACCAGAACCTAATTTATTCAGAGGAGTCCTGGATCTCTCCTGTTCTCTGGTGTGAGGTCGGCACCGGACTGATTTTATGTCTGCTGACCGGTGACGACCCGCTGAGTTTACTGGCAGAAGCCACCATTTTTATTTTAAGCCTTCTGGTTGGTTGGTGGTTGCTTGCCCTCCAACACGGCCCACAGCGTTACGCCTCCTCCACCGTAGCCATCGGTGGCCGTCAGAAGCTTTCCTGCAGCTTTAAGCTTCGCCGCACTCAGGCTTACCGTCATCTGACCAACGCACACGCTCCCACAATCGGCTTTTTTCTATTCCAAACTTTTACACACTAAAGTTTCTACATGTTTTCAGTAGTTTGGGTAAAATTCTCAATATTTTAAGCATAAACTGTTTAACATACCTAAATGATACTCATGTATGTGGGTTACACAAATAAAAAACACAAAGCAGACATTGGCTTTGGTTTTTTTGAGCTTTGTAAAGCGACATTTCAGTTTTGTAAACTTTCTCTCTCTTACAAAACCAACTAACAGCAGTTTAAGTGCGTTTATTCAGTATTTTGAGATCCGCTCTAAGGGCCACAGGTCTGGTTCAACCTGAATTTAAGTCCAAAGTTGGTCATTAATGTGGTCAGTGAGTCAAAAACCCACAGAAAGTGACTAAAAAAATACTAAAAACTTGAATGTGATGTGGCAAACCAAATCTAAATGTTTTTTTTTTATTCAGTCAATGTAAAAACTACTGAATTTCAATCAGAATGATTATTTTTGCAAAATATAAATAAAAAGACAAATAAAGTCACGAAAGTTAAAAACTTTTCCCATTCTCAATATTCTTTCCCAAACATTTTCAGACATGGAAAACAATAAAATCTAAAAATAAACTAATAACAGAGAAACAGGAAGTCGTGAATTAAGTGGAAAAGCCCCTAGAGACGGACCTACGTCAAACAGCAACATATTTAAATTCATGAATACGTTTTATTTCTCTCATCAGGAACCTGTAGGGGCAACATTAACTGCAAACGGTCGTTTAAAAGCTGCCCAGAACTGCTGAGAGTGGAAACTGCTGCAGTGAAGGCTAACGGCTGCGCCTCTCAGCCAGGAACGCCACTAAACATGGAGGACGGCGGTTTTGTCGACCGAGCATGAAAAAGGTGCAGCTTACTAATTTCCGGAGCTCTGTAGAAGCGGCTGACCAGATATGGAGTGATGTCGTTGTCGGCGATGTGTGACGCGGACCCGAAGTCGCACAGCTTCAGGATGGTTTTGGATTCGTTCACCTTTCGTTCCAGAGACAACACAGTTACATTTGCTACGTACGGATGCTGCTTGGAGAACAAAAAAAAAAAAAAAAGAAATCACAGAGGGCTAGAATTTGGACGGATGTTACCAGGATGTTGTCTGGCTTGATGTCAGCGTGGAGGATGTTGCATCGTTTGAGCAGCTTGAGAGCCAAGAAGAGCTGCTGGCTGTACGACCGCACGGCTTTGATGTGGAGCCCGACGTCTTTGCCGTATTTCTTCAGCACCTCGCGCAGATTCATGCTGCCGTGAACAACGGAGGCGAGACGAAGGCTTTAATGCAGAGGGGAAAAAAAAAAAAAAAAAAAAAAAGAGACGGAAGCCGAGAAAAGCTGGTGCTCGGTACCTCAGAGGCTCGAAGACGAGGCAGAGATGCTGCTTGTGGTAGAAGTGGCGGAAGAGGCGGAGGCAGTGGAACTTGTCGTCTGGGTCGGCGTCGTTCAGCTTCCTGAGGAACTCCAGCTCCTTCAGACCGGTCTTCTGCCTGTTTACCACAAACGCACAACTTAGAGCGTCAAACGGCAGCGGCACGGCTTCCCAGGCCAATATTTCACACGTTATACCACTCAGATTTATCCTTTTGTTTTTAAAAAAAAATATATAATAACCAGAGTTCCAATAAAATACACTGACGTTAGCGGTTGTACTGCGAGTCAATGAATAAGATGGCGAGAAATCCCAATTCTCTGCCGTTTTCTGAACCGTTTACGCTCTAAAGATCCACTGCTTCGCCTCTTTATTCCCCCGGAGATGAAAATCTTTTCCAACATCGAAGCAATCAACAGCGTCTTGCAATTATTTTTCACCTTGTGTCGCGTCCCAAACCTTGTTGGATTTGACCAGGCTTTAATGTTATACGTCAGCGCAGTCACGCGTCATTGGGAAGGGAAAGGTCATGTGGCGTTCAGGTGCGTCTCTGCGCCATTTTCCCACTTTCCAGCCCTGCCATAGATTCGCTGTTGAATTTGAGCTCTGTGCTTTGACTAGGCCGTTCTAGCAAACAAACCTGCTCTAATCCCTCCGGCTGAATGTGGGCCGTATCGGGCGGCTTAAAGGTGACCCTCCTGCCAGCATCCAGTGTTCGGCAGCTTCTGGAAGCTGTTCTTCCAGGATCAACCTGCATTTAGCATTTATCTGTGGTGTGACGTGATGATGGGATATGAATGTGGAAGTAAAGCAATGTCCAAATGTAAAAAGTTTCAAACCGTTCTGCAGAAATCTGACATTTCCTGGGTATAAAAAGACGTAAATATAGATTTTTTTCCCCCTGTATGTGTGTATTAATGCATACCGGGTAACTATTTATATGTGGGTATGAATGTGGCAGCATCTCAGTGTCTCTACAAGTTTAAGGGAGCTGAATACAAATGCACACCACACTTTCCAGATTTTTTTTGTAGCTGTAGAAGTAAAATATCACGAGCTACCTTTGTCTTTCTATTTGAAAATGATTTGGTGTTAAACGGGAGCCATTCCTCCCCACTGTCGCTCCTTGCTTTCTCACCATGAGGCATCGCTGCAACACAAAGATAAAGTGGCTCTCTGCGAGTATTAGTAGTGACCCGCAACAATTTAAACTGTTTATCAAATAAAAGGCACTGAGGTTTGTGGCTGTCAGGAGACATCGACGCCTAAATGTGGTCCAGCTCAAGCTTTGACGCCATATAAACCCAGAAACATGCGGCTGGAGCAGTTCATTTAGACACACGTGTGTAACTCAAAGACTGAAAATGTAAATGTTTTCCCCCTAATCTAAACCTCTTAATCCAAACTTATTCCAGCCTGGAAGCTTTAAAACCAAAGAGCAAAGCTTTCAGACCAACAGCTCCTCGGGTCGACCCGTGCCACTCACATGAGCTCGTTGTTCCGGATGATCTTCACCGCCACCTCCTGGCCGGCCCGGGCCGTGTCCCTGGCTCTGATCACGTTGCTGAACACTCCCTGGCCCGTGTAGCCGTACACATCGTAGCGCTTGTCCAGCGTCTCGCCGATGTTCACCCCTGAGGAAGAAAAGGGTCGTTTGCTCGGCTGAAATAAGGAACGGGACCAGAGGAACCAGGACGGACCCCGGTTCCCAGGACTTACTGTAGTATCCCTCGGCATCGGTCCAGTTGTCCCTGAGGTTGGGGTTCTCCTTGAAGTCCTTCCCTACGCCTGCTGCTCTCATCCTGGCGCTCTGCAGAGACAGCAGCAGGGGCGTCAGTCAGGAGACGCGGCGTCGCCCGCCTTACCCGGGGGAGGGGGGGGGGGGTGTTCAAGCGTGCCTACTTACGTCGAAATGAGCGGCGAACATGTCGTCCGACTCCGTGAACATGTCGGGGGCCGAGGGCTTCTTTGGGTTGGCTGCTGCTGAGACAAAGAAAGAGCGGCCAGAGGAGGCGGTGACTCCCTCGGCTCACGCGCCACGCGAGAAAACAGTATATCTGGAACATGTGTTTGATTAACATACTCGGCAGAGATCAAAACAAGCTGCAGGAAGCAGACACAACCAGGCTTTGGAAAACAAGCCAGCAACTGAATGAACACATGACAGAGAGAGATATTCAATTAAAAGCCCTGCCTCACAATGCTGCATTCTTCACACAGATCAAGCCGCCCCGCGCTGACTAACGGCACGTTCTCCTAACGCGGCGCCGGGTTCCTGTGAAAACCCGCGATAAACGGCGCGTTCACCCGCCTTTATGGCTCAAACTCAAAGAGACGGTGACTTATTACACTTTGTTTTGTTGACCATAATAAAAATAATAATCTGGGGAAAGTGTGCTTTGGCCTCTGAGGAATGAGGAGCTAGTCTTTATGCGTTCAGCTTTGCTCCTCGGTGAGATTCAGCGCCTCCAGCTTTGGTGGACAGGTTGCCTGCTGGAAGCAGGAAACTCCCGGTTTATTTCACCAAACCCAGCCTGATCTACTGCAGTTTCTTGTGTTTTTTTTTTTTGACAACCAATGAACCGATATTCACTGAAAAGTTATTATGCTTTTGTCGCAAAAGCTTAAAAATTTGACTTTAAAGGGACGGCAACTTCAACCGTACAAGAAAAATATTTTTGCATCCTAACCAACAACGTTTTTTGGGTCCATTCGTCATCTTAATAAATGTTTTCCAGGGTTGAATGACGCGAACATATCCTGCGACTGAGGTCCGCGTTAATTGGGATAACGGGGTTCACATCTAAACACGACTAGCCAATTTCCCTCGGCAGGTGGCGTGATCATTTCTACACTTTAACGGGACGTGGACACGGCAGGCCGGCCGGTCGATTCTGTCGGCTTCGTACGGCAGCATGAGGCGTTTCCACTGGGACTTTACCGTCTTTCTCCTGGGCGATCAGGTTGTGCTTGGCTTTGATGCTGGCCTCGAACGTGTTGAGGTTCTCCCGCTCGTACTCCTTGACGTCGGCGGCCACCCGCTCCAGGATGTCGTCGGGCGAAGGCGAGCGGCTCCGCGTGCTGCTCTGAGGGCTGTTGGGCTCCGACGCCATGTTGCTCTCCTCGTTGGCCGTCTTGTATTTCTGTTGGGAAGACAGCGGGAGGGAAAGGTGGATCGATCGAAGGGGCGTGGGCTCTCTCCGCTAAAGCCCACGTGACTCTGTGGGTGGGGGGGGGGGGGGGGGACAGTGTGGACGCCAACAGACCTGGACGATGGCCATGCGCTGCTGACGCCGCTGCTCGATGAGAGCTTCTTCGTCGATCTCATCCCCTTCAAAGTCTTCCAACCTGCCAACAAGCAGCAGAAAAGGAATCAGCTCATTTCCCCCAAATAAAAGCAACAAATCCTGGCATAATCAGCGTCTTTATGCAGAAACTTTGCACAACTAACAATTTATTTGGACTAGTGACCAGATTTAGAAACAAGCTCAGTTTAACAGGGCTGCTACGTGTTATTTCTACATAAAACAGGAAATTAATTGATCCAAATTAAGCTTAGAAACACAAATGCAGAGCCTTTTTCCTCATTTTGTCACAACATTAAATTGTTTTAATAAATAAAAACAGGAGAAGCGTGGCATCTCTTTTTATTCAGCCTCCCTGTAAATACTATGCAGGACCATATTTGGCCACAATTACGACTTCATGTCTTTTGGGTTTCGTCTCAACCAGTTCTGCACATCACGACAAAAATGTTTGCCCCAGTTTTCTTTATATAAAAAAATAAAAAGAATCATCCAAGTCCAGTTTTATTGTGTAGATCTGCAGACATCAATTCTCCAGTTTCGCCACAGATTCTACATTGGATTTCGCTCTGGACTTTGACTAGGCCAGTGGTTCCCAAACCTTTCTTGGTGAGCTCCCCTGTGACGCAAAAGAATGTTTTTGCCCCCCTACAACAGACAGCTGAATGTAAAAGTGTCATTTTTGTGATTTAAAGAAGATTACAGTTTATTTAATTGTTCTTTTTTTACTGCAGTTGGCTTTAGACAATGACAAAGTTTGTCTATGAAAACAAAGAAAAGCAAACTGCAGTAAAAAAAACAACCATAAAATAAACTAATTTTTTTTTAAATCACAAAACTCACACTTTTAAAGTGTAATTGTTTTAAGTTTAACTGTCTATTTTACTCTGTAATTGAAATAATCATTATCATGAATATATATATTTTTAATTAACCTCTCAAAAATTGGCATTTTTTTAGTCCATTTCTACCATTCTCCCTCCTGCAATTATACTAAGCCGCCACTAGGGGGCACCACTGGACCGGGCCATTCTAGTGAGGCAACAGGCTTTGATCCAAGCCAATCCACTGTAGCGCTGGCTGCATCTTCAGGGCGATTGTATTTCATCATATTATTTTTTGTCATTATCATAACAATAACAGTGATGATAAACTATTTACTGAAGTCTTGTACGGATGTGACTGCATCAAATACTGCTCCTAAAAAACAAAGCCCTTGTCAAACGCGCCTCCTCAGGACAACCAGCACATCCAGACTTGGGATTTCTATCACCAAAGTGCACACAATCACTGCAAATTAATCATATATTTAAATCTACTGCAGTAGATATTTAGCAATATAAAATTATTGAATTATATGTTTAGTTATATTTATGATCCAGTGGAACCCACAGTGGACATAAAATAGTGAAAGTAACGACATTAACAACTATGTCAGCTTTTTGGGGGTTTGAAATGTCATTAATTCATTTATTGTGATCACAATAAACCAAAAGTTCCAGGAAGCGTTTTTAGAATAATTGCCCATCGCCTATTCCCAGCCGGTCTACAGTCATTTTCATCATCCAGCTTCTTTATAGACCAGCACGATTCAGCGTTTAGGTTTGATCTCATCTGACCTTGTACCTTTTTGTTCTTATCAAATTTTAAAAAGTAGATTAAAAATTTGCAACATGTGCAAATGTTCATGGGGCGTGAAGACTTTGCAAAGTCCCGTATCAGCTTTTATTGGGAGAAAAACAGAGGAAGGCGTTTTCTGTCCTCACATTTCATCCTCGGAGGACTCCTGGTCCAGCTTCATCCCCTCCGACAGGCTTCCTTTGAACTTGTCTTCGTCTCTGCTGCGGCGCCGCCTCCTCATGCGATCCCGGGACATGGAGCGGCGGTACTGGCGCGGCCGTCCGTACCGGTCCCTCTCCCCGGACCTGCGGTTCGTGCACGCGCAGACGTCAGCGCAGGGAATCTAATCGGCCTTTTATATCGTTCCGCTGCGTCGGCGGGACGAGTTCACAGCGCCAACCTGAGCGGGACTCACCTGCGCCTGAGCGGAGACCTGCTTCGCCTCCGAGGCGAGGAGCGAGAGCGGCGCGGCAGCGGCGGCGACGGAGACCTCCTCCTCAGAGGCGAGCGGCTCACCCTGCGCCGAGAGGCCGACCTGGGACTCTTCTCCCGGGACCGGTCCCTGAGCGGCCCGGCGTCGGCCCGAGTTCGCTTCCTGCAGGAGAAAACAGCAGGAATCATCGTGACTGAGACCAACTTCTGCTGACGGCGAGCAAAGCCAACATTCAACGGGTTATTTTGTAAAATAAAATAAAGCAAAGGGCTTCGTTTTTCGACGACGAGGCATCAACAACGAAGACGTTTACATCTAAACCGCCTCTAGAGCAGAACAGTGTGCCTGCAGACCTTTGGATCATGGCGAGATCTTTGTTTTAACTTCCTGATGCATTAAAAACAAGTTCTATATCAGATCACGTTTATTGAGCGAGCTTTAAATTTTTTTTATTTTTGTTTTTTAACCATCAGGCGCCACAAAAAGGTCTCACTCGGTGCTTCTTGGTCAGATTTACGGCCGTATAAGATGCTTTTTTTAAATGCTGGTGATCTTTTAAAGTGATTCGACGTAAAGAAATCAAGCTGTTATTAGAAAATTGTAACATAATCCTAATTTACACATTTAAAATCAGGGATGGATACTTTGCGCAGCATGGTGACTATTACAGATGTTCCTTACCGAGGGTCCTTGTCCTACTCCAAAACGACCCGTAATACATCTCAGAAAATAAACTTAAATATGTGAGATTTATTACAAACAACTACAAATTTCAATCTTTTATTTTAGAAGAGAAAAAAGAAAAGGATTATAAGAATATTGGGGTCTTTTCATTGGCCACATAACTCCATATGTGCAGCCTTGAGAGGTGCTTTAGTCCCAATTCTCTCAGGGTGGAGCCTTTTCTGGTTTCTCCTACATCTTTACCCACCAGACTTTTTCCTTCCACTCAACTTTCCTTTAACATGCTTGCATAGAGCAATCTGAAGAGCGTCTGTCTTTAGAAATGAGTTTTTGCGGCTAACCCTGCAGAGGGTGTCAGCGACACGGCAGTCTTTGTCCTCGGTAGTTTAAGTCATAACGTAACGCTTCTATCATTAGATTGAGTTTTTTATTGATTTTCTGAGAAACTAACTTTTGGGTTTTATCAAAATGAACAGAAATAACCTCCCTTAGTGTGTAATAAAGAAACAAAAAAAAGAACTGAATCAATAACTACAGGCACTTTTGGGTGAAGCGGTCGGGGGGCCGGCGGCGGTGACAAACCTCAGAGGCGAGTCCTGTCTGTCTGCCTCCCTCCTCCGGGCCTCTGGCGAGCGGCTGCGTGCCCTCCGGGGCGGGGACCTTCTGGGCGGAGAATGTTTTGAAGTCCTGTCTGAGGCACTGGCTGAGGGGTGGTGGGCGTCTCTGTGGCGAGGGGAGGCGCTGCGTCTCCTCGCCGGGCTGTGGGGTCCTCGTCTGTGAGGGGAGCGGTTCTCTTTTCCCAGCGAAGTGTCCTTGGAGGGGGACTTGGCCGGCCGCTTGTCCCGTTCGGCGTCTGAGCGGCTCGGCCGTTCCCGTACGAGCGACCTGGAGCGCCGGCTCGCCCTCTCCTGGTTTGGTCTCTCGTCTCGCTGCGGGGAAGAGCGCTTGTCGGGGCGCCCGGCTTTCTGCTCGTTCCTGAAGCTGGGAGGAGAGGCAGACTTCCTCTTCTCCCTGAAGCGATCCGCGCTGCCGGACTGTTTTCTGTCTTTCGATCTGCTCCGTGCGCGCCCTCGGTCTTTCGCTGCAGCCTCCTTGCTGCTTTTGGTCCCCTTGTCCGGCTTGGGCTCCTTGGCAGGCTTGTCTGCTGACTTACTCCGACTGCGGCGCTTGGACCCGGATTTACTGCCGTCGATTGAGTCCCTTCTGGATTTCCCGCCTTTTTCCCCTTTGGGAGATATGAGTTTACCTGAGCTGCCCCTCGGACGCTGCTCTCCGTTTCTGAACCTGCCGTCTCCGTCCTCCTCGGACCCAGAGTTGTACCCCTGAAGGATCAAACCCATGCCGGACTGGACCTTGCCCTCCATTAGCTGGCTATCCAGCTCAGCCTTGATCAGGGCCCTCTGCTTCTCCAGATCCTCCAGCACGGCCCGGTCGTCCAGACTGGGATTTCCGGAGGACGGAGAGGACTCCAACTTCCTGTTGCTGGCGGTGCCAAAGGGGACGTCGGCGGCGACGGCGGGGGAGGAGGCCTCCTTGCGTTTGTGTTTCCGATGCTTATGGCGATGCTTACGCTTGCGCTCCTTGTCCTCCTCCGCTGCGTGTTTGTGCTTTTTGTGCTTACTGCGGTGCTTGTGTTTTTTCCTCTTGTGTTTCCCGCTGCTGCTGCTGCGATGCTTGGACCCTTCCTCGTTCTTCTCGCCATTAGTCCCCGCCTGCTCCTGGGTTGGACAAACCAAAGCGATAAAACTCAGCAGGAAGATGGTGGAAGGACGACAGTTCTGAGACGTGTTGCTCTCTCTAGTTAAAGAATCTCTCCATGGTTATTATCTGTTAACTTTATGAGGTTATATCAACATTATCAACTATACGGACTAAACTTTTAAAAAAGCAAGACAACAGCAAAGCAGTAGGGAAAATTTGGAGTTTGTTCCATTTAGCCAAAATCTATTTGATTTAACCAAAAGGAAAAAAAATACATTATTCAGAAACAAAAACGTAGGAGCAGGAATGTTTGAATGTTTCTCTCTGATCTGGTAAATGGATCAGAGAGGAAACTTTAAAATCTGGTTCTACAAAGTACTGACTTCAGGGGACTGAATAAAAATGTCAGGGTTGTTAGAAAAATTAAACCCATTCATGTCACAGTTAGACACTTTTCTATCACATAAACTTCCCATGAAATACTGTTTCTGGTTGTAATGAAATAAAATGTGGAAAAAGTTCAGGGGATAGTTCAAAACAGAGGTGTTACACTTAGAATTCAACCAGGATATTGGCAAGAAAATTCAGTTTTTATACATTTAATCAAAGAGTTTTAATCAGAGTTGGTTTAAACGTGTAGTTTTTACCTCTTCCCCCTCCTCTTCTGACAAGTCTCCGCTGTCCTCATTCCCGCTTCTTTCGTCTCTCTCCAAGTCTTGCTTTCTGTTTATTAGAGATTAAAAAAATAAATTTGACGCTGAACAGAATTTTTTTCCTCAAGACTGTTAAAAAGTCATCTAAGTTGATGTAGCATAAAGAATTCAGTGGCAAAACATTGAGGGGGAAAAATAGTTATTCCAAGGTGAAACAATCTTTTACAAACAGGACATTTGCATTTCAAAGGTATTTTATTTAAACTAGTTCCCTTTTATAATAAGTCATTCAAAACACAGAACATTTTATTAATTAAAAACCAAATAAAACTTGATGAATCGAATACTTCCAGTTACTTTCTCTAATGTATGTTCATCACACTTTGACCACGCGTAGTGCAGAGAAACATCACATTCACCTCTAGCTGCTAGATTTACTGTTTGGGCAACAGATTGCTTAGTGGGGGGAAATACAAGGCAAATATGTGTTCAACTTCATTAAAACAAGAAAGACTAACACTGATTTTTATTTTATCCATTTGTTTGACAAGAGAAACTTCCAAGAGTTATCGGCTGACTTACTGTAGGATTAGCTTTTAACTTTGTTTACATGTGGTGCAGCTTGTTTAATAGTAACTCTGCCGTTGCCTGAAATCAACCCAAACTGCGCGACATCATTCAAGACTGGCTGTGCGTAACGTTCACTTTGCTGATGAGAAAGTCTGGACTGCGGAGTACACACCACACTTTTTTTTACTGCAGAGGGTCACTCCTAGTAGAGCTGCACAACGTATCGAATCGCACTCGTCAATCGCAAAAGGGCCGGCTGGATGCAGTATTGGGTAAGACATACCACGTGTCAAGCAGCACAGGCTACATACGGATGATACGTTTGGCCAGACTAACTGCCCTTAATGCCAACACAGAGTGTAAAACTTTAATAGCCGAGAAGCTAAGCGTCATGGGGGGAAATGGGGACATTATAACAATAAAAAAAAAGAAAATTGTCAAAAAATGTGGGTTAATAGTAGTCGATGTTGCCATTTTCAGCAATTCCATTGCAATCAATAAATTTTTTCTGGTCTCGTGGGGCCCTTGTGTCCTGTATAACAGCACGGATTATTTACAGATGCAAGTACACACACACACACACACACACAGCGCGTACAATTTCACCTAAGTGGCCGCTGTGTTTCTGTTATGGACTGTCTCCATAGAAACGTGTGTTGGCAGGACGACGGCTAACATCCTTCTGTCCAGACGCCGCCGTGGGTCCGCAGCAAGATAACCTGATGCTGCGGTGAAAGTCTGACACAAAACTGAATGCAGCAACGAAAGGAAGGTCAACACAACCCGCCCAACAATGGCTGCTCTCCATGGTAACTAAAAGCTAACGAAACGACGGGCCAAAATTAGACCATATAGCCCCAAAACCGGTTTAATCCGCTCACTCGATATCATCCAGATAATAGAAATCTTGTTTTTTAGTATTTTTTTTTTTGTTGTTGTTAAAAGTGAATCACATAAGTTACGTCTGTAGTTTTTTAATTTCAGAATTTAAAGAGATAAATGTTTAGATTTGGACATTTTCACTTTCTTTGTCTTAAGAACATTTCATTTTTGATTGTGTTTCTAAACTCCATTTATGCCAGATAAGACTTGTGAAAGATGAACCCCAGATCAAACCAAATATAATGTTGCTGTATGCGACTGAAAAAATAATGTAAACCACTGGTTGTTTAAAACAGACCTGAAACACCCCGAAAGTAGGTATGAATTTATATGCATGAAAAGTCCCAGGGCACAAAACCCAAGACTAGACATGCAAGGACAAAACTAAGAAAACAGGGCAGCGTGGTGTTTGCATAAACTAGCTTTGTGTCAACGACAGGTGCACAGCCAGGTAAACGTGTCAGATCCTGACCCATTTATTTATATTAGGACGGTGATATAACCTTTCACATTCTAACAAAAAAAAGTCCACCTAAAATAAAAGCAGAAGTTGTGGTAAAAGAAAAATAATCCTAATTGACAGCGATTGTTAATTTAAACAGACAGGCCCCTGTTAAATGTAAAAAATAAATAAAGTTTGCAGCGATTCCTTTATTAGTGTAAATCTTTGAAGACGCCACCAAAAACAAACACATTGTTGCAGATCCAGCCTGCGACTAACCGGTTTCCTGTTCGTAGCGCATTTAGAAATAAAAAGCAAACATAAGCCGAACCATTGCGAGCCCGTTTATAAACACTGGATTACGTAATGCTCTCGATTTAGCCTGAAAGCTAAAGCGACGACTACACATTAAACAGTGGGATGAATTACAAACGACGGGTCTGGCACCGAGACTCCTATACCGTCATGTCAACCTGACTTGTTAGCCCTTCCTCTGACCCAGACCGCCGAGGCTGCTTTATTAGCTCACAGATGCTAACGTCTTATACTCTTACAACTAGCAGGCTACACGAACTATGCTAGCATATGTTATTGAAATCTTCAACACACACACACAAAAAAAAGAAAAGTGTTTGACCTGCAAGGGCAGGCGCCGAAACTTCGCTGAAAGGAACACGGATTAATGCAATTAACGCACACGTTCAGCTCGTGAGTTTAGCCAAACTTAGGTCTAGCTAAGCTAAAGAACATTAGCCAGCTAGCTGAGGCAATTAGCATGCTCCGGTAACGTGAAGCTGCAACGCTGTCCTCTGTTCTCGTTTTAAATCGTTCTCTTTCGATTCGAGCTCCAGAATCGGCTCACACGCCACAGCTGCCGACGCGAACTGATTTTAATAGAAAGACTTACACGTGTTCGTTGCCATTATTCATTCTTCTGGACATGATGTCCATTTCAACGTCCGCCATTTTGCTCGGCTAAGAAGGTTCTTCTTCGGCTATCGAGAAGTGCAACGTTAGCATGGCTCTCGTCTGCCCCCTGATGTTCTGGCAGAGACACGAACTGAGCACCGAGTTTAGACCCTTTCTTTCTTTTTTTGTCCAGCAGGGCGCATCCTTCTCTAATTTAGAGGCTTCAAGCTACTCGATGCTGTGTGAGGGTACGCATGGAGGTTTTAATAAGTAACATGACCTAGCCCAGGGGTCAGCAACCCTTACAATCCGCAGAGCCATTTTTGCCCTCGGTCCAGCTAAACAAATGTTTTTTAGAGCCACAAAAGTTACACAACTATTTGAAACAAGAGCTTGTTTTTATAGTATATTATAGTAAATTTGTTTAATTTTTTTAAATTAAAGATCAACAGTTTTTATTATTTAACCAACAGTATTTTTATGTTTAGGTTTAATACATTTTCTTCAGTTGGACATTTGAGTTTTACAGCAAATGGCATCAGAATGGTGAAAAAGCAAGTCGTTTGCAACCTATTGACAAAAAGATACTTCATTTATCTATAGTAAAATATTTCATACACCATTAGTTTCTTTCTTTCTGGAAATGTTATGCATATATTCCAGAACTAAATGCATTCTAAAGCTAGCAGTTTGAAATTGCCTTTACATTTAGAAACATTGACCAAGTTTTCCCCCCCGTATATAAGTTTTTTTAGAGCCAAAACTGAAGGCGTAAAGAGCCACACGTGTCTCTGGAGCCACAGGTTGCAGACCACTGACCTAGCCGAACCTTTATCACAGTGAGGGGAAGTTGGGTTTTTTCTTCTTTTTTTTTTATTATTCTGCTGTTTTGCATATTGTCTCAGTCACAGTTCATGCACATTCACTCCTATACTAAATCGAAAAATATTATTTGAGCAGATTTATACAGTCATGGGAAAACTACTATGTGAGATAGTGTTTTTATATATAAATAAAAAAATCCCTGGTGCCACTGTTATTGTCCTTCATGCCGTTGGTACCTGAAATCCTCTCAGTCATCTCTTTGGACAGTCTCTCCTGATCATTCAGAGCCCTGTGCCCTCTCCTGTGTTCAGCTTTTCTTTCTTTCTTTGTAGCATTTACACAACTGACATAGTCATATAAAGCTTGACTGCCTGTGTCTGGTGGTGAACCATTTCAGTGTTATTCAAAAAACATGTTCTGGATCATCATGCTCTTGAAAGACCCCAAAATAGCCCATTTTCAGTTTTCTGTTGGAGGCCAGTTGATGTTTATTTTAAATTACCTGACAAACCAAATAATTAATAATGCCCACACTCTTGCAAGGGACCCATAGCCTTTAGGTAGAATAAATAAATAAAAATAACAATAAAATAAAAACAGGCCCACAGCATGATACCTCCTCCTTAAAAAAATAAAATAAAAATAATTCCCCATTCTCTTTAAGACCTGCATGATACATTATTTAGACTTTCAAAGATTTCCTATACTTGTGGCGCTATCTTGTCTTAAAGAAAAAATAATAATAAATACATCAAATGCTAACGATGTTTGATGAGATACTCAACTTTTGGGATTTAGCTTTAACAGATATATATCTCTAAAAACAGACAATAATCACCAATTATCAGGAGCAGCTTCGGATTTCCGGAGAAACATTTAGAGGAAACGAGGGAGCAGACAGAAACTGGGGAGAAAGACGCGGGTCAAAGGGAGGTTGTTGTGTTTAGCAGCACCACAGGATGGCCCTGTGGGTCGGCTGCTGACTCATGTGGTCAGCATAGTTTATGCCTCCATGTGCACCGCTGTTATACACAACAAAGGGGATTACATAAGTAAGAATTTGGCGTCAATTCTTTCTGGTGGAGCTTCAAACCTGCATTCAGATAGATTTCAGATGATAATTACTTTGATGAGAAGAAACTTGGGCAGCATGGTGTTGCAGTCGGCAGCACTTTTGTGTTATAGCAGGAAAATCCTGGATTCGAATCACAGCCCAGGCTCTCCTGGCATGGGGTCTTCATGCATTAGTTCTCTCCAGAGTCAAAATCTCTAAATTACCCTTATGTTTTGAGTCTCTCTGCACTGGACATGGGGACATGTCCAGTGCAGAGAGACAAGCGGATAGCAAAACATATTTGGACAACAAATGGATGGATGGATGAAGAAAGTTTGTAGAGTGTACATCATGTGATGAGTGCTAGGTAAAAACATTTCCACCTTACTTATTTATTGAATAAAATCCTTTTATGCGTTTCAAAAAAAGAGAAAAGAACAAGGGACATTTTCCAAGTTTTTATTTCCTGTTGCTTTCAACAGTTTTATGTCAGTATTTAAATATTTGTTAAGCATCCCTAAAATGTACATTTCAAATTGGTGAATATATGTAAAAAAAACTGTTCGCATAAATTGATATTTTAAGAACTATTTCTATCTATTAACTTTTTACATAAACATAATTTCTTGAATTGACATTTATTTTAATGGGGAAAAATACCACGTTAGGAAAAAGTTTATTTTTAATTATTGTTTTTTGCTAAATCTCCAAATGCCTCAATTATTATAGCTTAAAACAATTTCCCATAATATTTCTGTAATTAATACTGTAACATGAGTATATCAAGAACATTTCAATTAGTAGTCCGTGGTTTCTTGATTCTTCTGGGGACAAAAGCTGACTGAAAAAGAGACCCAATTCTGTTTGCCCCTCTTCAAATTGGGAAAGACAAGAGAACTTTATGGAAGGTAAATGTGTTTTGCTACAAGAAAATGGCTCCTCACCTAAACGTGTCCATACTGTCAGGGCAATAGTTTCAAACAACTTGAAATATGACGAGTTCTTGACGAAAAAAAATGAACCCAAAGAGCCTTATTAGACTTTATCCCATCATACTTTTTTTTGAAATTCTCTCTTTCAGCAGGACAATGACCCAAGATCAAGGGAGGATGCAGGACTCACAGAGGAACAGATTATAAGTGGATTCACAGTTGGTAAAACTCCAAAAAAGGTTTTAGAAAGCCAAATCAAGATCTCAGAGAAATTATGATATGCAGTCCAAGAGTCCAAGAGTCCAAAAAATAATTCAGGAGGCGGTGGAAAAGCTCTACAACAGATGACGGTGGAGCAGAACACCAGCAAACATCACCGCACCGCCTCGTAAAACTCAGGCGATAACAGGAAATCTCTTCAAACCTTCAAACGTGATGCATCTGCCCTGGAGGCCCCCGGCGAGATCTCAGGGCTTTCAAGGATGCATTACGGCAGCGTGATGATCCGCTCTGGGCGGTTTCATCTGAAGCAGTAAATTTCGTTATGCGTGAGTGTCGAGAAAGTAACGGAGGCTCAGGGCGTCACAGATGGTGACTCTGCAGATGGAGCACACCTGCTGGAAAACAGACGGGAGCATCGCCGCGTCTTTGGATATAATAATAATAATAATAATGCATTTTATTTAAAAGGCACCTTTCTGGACTCTCAAGGTCACCGTACAAAAAAGATAAAAAGACAATGTCAGAAACAAAGTCGAAACACAGAATAAAAACCATTAAAAAAATACAAAGGCTGGGACAGGGAAATCGATATTAAAGGGAATAGGCAATCTTAAACAGATGAGTTTTGAGTTGTGATTCGAAATGGAGAAGTGAGTCCGTTCTTTCTTCGGGCCAAAAGGGCATAAAGACCTAAGAAAATGACATTAAATAACAAAAAAAAAAGAAAAATGCTGCCTCTCGTTTTATTTTAACAACCTGAATGTATCCAGTGAGCTTGCACACAGTCTGAAACTATAACTCACAAGTGGGGGTCTTTCTGATTCAGCGTGTTCCTCAGATTTATACGTCAAAGTTGCAAAGCGGAGGCCTCGCCGCAGATTAAAGGCGCAGACACGGCCGTCAGACGTCCCGTCAGCTGAAGCCTCTGTCCCCACGGGGCCCGTAAATCCTGACAGGCAGCAGTCGGAGACCGATCTCTGTGCGCAGGAGACTGATCTCTGTGTCACACACTTTGTGATTACTCGTCTGTTTTTTAAAAAAGGTTCTTCTTGTAGGTTTTAACCTCATCACTGATACAACAGTGCATCTTAAATGCTGTATTATAACCACCCCGCTTGGCCATTTGTGACCACTCCAACCTGATTGGACGCAGGCGGGCAGAGAAAACCAAAGTGAATGTTGTGATCCAACCCTTGTTTGTTTGGTTATGTGGATAAACGACTTTTTCCACACATCGGGTGACCTCCATCTCATTTAAAGAAGAATCAGGAGATGCTTCGGCATTTCCCAGAGTTGTGATTTATTGCTGACGGTCCTGCAGCTCATTCCAACCTCGAGCAGGTCTGATATATTGTCCCCACTGTCCTTTGAAAGTTTGCCAACTTGCAGACATCGGCGATGGTAAAGGCATTCAGGAGAAGCAGCTTTCCACGCCCGCATCCAACAGGAAGCCATTTCCACATACAACCTGCAAATATCCAGCCTTTCAGTTCTGGCTTTTCTCTTTTAAGTCGACAAGACAGTCCTCGTTTCTTTTTTAAAACCAGATATACGCTTATTTTGTAAAGTAATAGCAGAGGTCAGAACTGGAGAGTCGGACACAAACTCCAACTGATAAGTGTGTTTTCTTTTTTGATATCTAGTTAGACATGGAAAGTCTTTTTGGAAGAAAGACGTGGCAGAAAAAGCAAGAAAAATTAAAACCGCAAGCGGTGATGATCGGCCCTCGCAGCCAAGCGCCGCTCTGGCCTAAGGGCCACCGCTAGGGTACGCGCACCTCCCGCCGCCAGCCACCGCAGAAGCTGTCATGCATTTTCCTCACCCGTCTACCATGCCATACACACGTATGCGTTGGGCAGCGCTCCCCCACGACTCACAAAAAATCTGGTGCAGATCGGTCGATGCACCGAGGAGACACAGCCGTTGAATAATAAAAATGCATTTGGCCACCGGGCCGGACTAAATCGTTCGGCGGGCCAGATCCGGCCCGCAGGCCGTACGTTTGACACCCCTGGTTTAAACATTAGTATACCAACTTAATCAAAGGTATCTTACTAGCTGTTAATCCAGCTTCATGTGAAAAGTTAACAAAACCTTTTTAGTTATTTAAAGTTAATTATTTCATGTGTTTAAGGGTTTCGTTTCTTGCATTAAGACAGCTTTTATGAAAGTTTGACAGTTAAATTGGTGGATACACACCCAAAAGTAATAATGTAAAAGTAACACTTTGGCAATTGGAAAATTGCTAAAGTAACACGTTAGCAATATTCCACATGTAATTTCTAACAGACCACTTCACTCTCAGAAAGCAGGTCTGCTAGTGGTTCCTAAAGTCTGTAAAACCAGAATGGTAGGCAGATCCTTTAGTTATCAGGCTCCTCTCCAGTGGAACAAACTCCCAGTTTTGGTCCGTGACGCAGACACCCTGTCTACTTTTAAGACTAATCCTAAAACTTTCCTTTTTCCATCCATCCATCGTCTTCCACTTATCCGGGGTCAGGTCGCAGGGGCAGCTTCAAGAGGGAGCCCCAGACCTTCCTCTCCCCAGCCACTTGGGCCACTTCCTCCGGGGGAATCCCAAAGCGTTCCCAGGCCAGCATAGTCTCTCCAGCGTGTCCTGGGTCTTCCTCTGGGCCTCCTCCCGGTGGGACGTGCCAAGAACACCTCATCAGGGAGGCGTCCAGGAGGCATCCTAACCAGATGCCCGATCCACCTCAACTGGCTCCTCTCAATGTGGAGGAGCAGCGGCTCTACTCTGAGTCCTCCCCGGATGACTGAGCTCCTCACCCTATCTCTAAGGGAGAGCCCAGACACACTATGGAGAAAACTCATTTTGGCCGCTTGTATCCGGGATTTCGTTCTTTCGGTCACGACCCAAAGCTCGTGACCATAGATGAGGGTAGGAACGTAGATCGACTGGTAAATCGAGAGCTTGGCCTTTTGGCTCAGCTCTCTCTTCACCACAACGGATCGATACAGCGCACGCTTCACAGCAGACGTCGCACCAATCCGCCTGTCGATCTCCCGCTCCATCTTCCCCTCATTCGTGAACAAGACCCCAAGATACTTGAACTCCTCCACTAGAAGCTGGCTCTTGGGACTTTCCTTTTTGACAAAGATTATAGTTAGAGTGGTTCATGTTACCCCGAGCTACCTCTATAGTTATGCTGCTATAGGCTTAGGCTGCTGGAGGACATCAGGGTCTATTGTTCTTCAATTTTGCATGACTGTTGTCATTTCAGCTTTTACCTTTTTGTTTTTTCTATTTTTTCTTCATAGTAGGTACCCCTGGTCTGGCGTTCTGTTAGCTGTGACATCATTCAGGGAAGACAGATCACCTGCTATTACCATCTAATGTAAAACACATTACTGGATCAATGTGTGCTTCTGTGCTTTTTTGTCTGTCTTGTTGTGTCTCTTCTCTCTCTTTTGTAACCCCCAGTCGGTCAAGGCAGATTACCGTTCATACTGAGCCCGGTTCGGCTGGAGGTTTTTCCTTCCTGTTAATGGGGAGTTTTTCCTTCTGCTGTCACTTCATGCTTGATCAGTATGAGGGATTGCTGCTAAGCCATGTACAATGCAAACGACTCTCCCTGTGGCTCTACGCTTCTTCAGGAGTCAATGCTGCTTGTTACGACTTTGATGAAATCAACTGGTTCCCTTATATAGGAATTTCTTTTACCAATCTGGATAATCTGACTTAATATGTATAATCTGATTGATTTTGACATTGTAAACTGCCTTTAGATGACATGCAGGCCGGCAGACCCGACATGTATATTAATAATATGTATTATTATTATTAATATTATTATTATTTTATATATCTGCCTCGTTATATTTGCATAATGCATGAAGAAAAATATCAGCAGCGCAAGAGTCTGTTCCGATCATCCAGCCCTTACCACAGGCTACTGCAGCCCATTGGTTATCATCCCTGACAGTCTAAAGGGCTAGGCCAATCATAAAGTAGAAAAACACCTTCACGCTCCATGTGGAACTTTGTGCAGCGGTGTTCACAGTAGTAATGGATAAGAAACGCAAGGGAGGCGCAGAGAAACTGCACGAAAAAAAGAAACGAGTTCTTCAAACGGATGCTGCGAAATGTGTCAAACTGACTGACATGTTCCCAACAGCAGGCCCTTCATCTGCTCCGGTGTCTGGTGTAAAATATGGTGGTGGTTGTAGTCAGTGACGTGCGGTAGAGAGTGACACGGGAGTGGATTTTCACTCCTGTCCCGTCCCACTCCCACTGATAAAAATTGTGTCCCGTCCCAATCCCGGGCCAGAGTAGAAAAAAAAATCCTGTCCCGTCCCGCTCCTGGTAAAATTACTCCCACTCCCATCCCGCTCCCACCCAGAATGACTCCCGCTCCTGCCCTACTCCCATTCTTGTTGTCTTCATTAAGTTTTCTGGAAATACATTAAACCTGAATGTCTATGAAGGGTCAGTTAAGTTCCTGTTTTAGCTGTAGTAAAGGCCAGTTAAAGTGAAAGGAATAATAATAAATAAATAAATAAAGTAACAAACACGGAAACAGACCATGCCTATCTTAGTTGAATAAACAAAATGTACAATGTTGCTTTTTACTAATTCATTAAGTAATTGTTTCACATGAACAATGAAGTTACTTTTACATTTCAAATTGCTGAAACTAAAGAATAATGCACCGAGAAAGAGATCTATACTCAGTTAAGAAAAAAGTGCATAAAGGCATTACTGTCACAATTTAGATAATGTACCGAAGTGGTTCAAAAACTCAGTTTAGTAAAACAAAAAATTACAAAAAAGTTGAATATCATTCAAGCATATTAGTATTTTTCCATTTGCAATAAAATATCCACAAACTAATTAGGGTTTACTATCAGAACCAATACATTCATTGAACATTAAACACATTCTTAGACAGATCTGTCAACTTTTATCAAAAGTTAAAAGTGAGATTATGTTAATTTTCGGGGATGATGCGGAGCTGGAGGCGGAGCTAACTGGACCCAGGAACAGCCGGTCCAGTCGGCTCCGTCTCATGTTTACCCGACCAGACATGGAAGTAGACGTGTTTTGCTTTTGTTAAAAAGTGAAACAGAAGTGTTAACACATTGTTCAGTTATTGGGTTAAAACAGAAAAAAACACAACTGTTCAGACAATACTAAATAAAATAATAAAGTAGTTTTAAGTTATTGGCCGTATTATTACACTGTTGCACATTGGGAAATTAGTCCAGGAAACACGTTTTACAAGCAGGTACTGAGTGTTAACACCGTGACATTCAACTCTCCTCAAGTTTGTTAATATTTGCAACTTTACAGTTGCGCTGTGAGTTTAATAAATAAGTCCTTACTTTTGACTTTGCGTTGCCGATCCAACTTTTCCAGGTTGAGTTCGCCACTAGCGGTTGATCTCCCCCCCCCCCACTCCCATGCTGTTTTTTGAGCGCTGGCGGAAAAAATAAACCGGATGCACTGTTGGCTTCTGGGTCGTGTAGTTCTTTGACCAGCATTATAGTTTCGGTTTCTTGGAAAAAAACTACAAAATGGCGGCGGCGAACCTACATTTTTGATTTTCTATTTTATTTAATCTTTTGGCTTCGATCCTAGTTAATTGTACCTGTTGTTGGTTTACTCCCGCTCCCGTCTGCTCCCGTTTATATTTAATCCTGTACCGTCCCAATCACGTGATATTTACTGATGTTGACTCCCATCCCGCGGGATTCCCGTGGGAATCACGTGACCCGCGGGATTCCCGAAAAAATGTCAGTCTCTAACGTGCGGTAGGGTTCATGGCTGGTGAGGCACTGACGTCATCAGAGTCAGATTTACAAATATATACACTCTACAGAGAAAAAAAAAAAAAAAAAAAAAAAAAAATACACTCTACAGAGTAGACTCGTTGCAAAGTGCTGAAGGAGACTGATTGAGCCAAATAAATTCACCAAGATACATGGAAAAATATTGGTTCTTTGATGAAAAAAATTGTCATTTGATTGGTAACAGTTTATGAGTTATGATGGATTTCTGCATTTGTAACACATTCTAAAACTATAACCCACATTACGCAGATTTTATCACAAAAACAAAACATGAATAAGTATCGCTGTCTTACCTCTACTTATAATTTAAGTCCCTGTGGCGCTCTTTCTGAACAAAAATATCATCATTTTCCGGTAAAAGTTCTCTTTATCTTCTTCAGTTTTAAAAGTCTCTCAGTCTCAATGGAGCTCACTGCCAGGGAGGAAAGCCTTCCCTGATCAGTCCTGTTCCAGCTGTATGTTTAGTCTTTTTAGTGCTTTACTTGTTTAGCAAAACTCGCTAATAAAACATCAATAACTTGTTTTGACTCTACTATTTGGGGATCACGAGCGGTGCCCCTTGAGCGCCCCCTGCCTAGTGGCCAAGGAACTGCTGGCCTCACCTACAACCACTTCTTTGCTGTTTATGATCGGCCAGCACCACGAAAACATGTTATCTGCACACAGTTTGATGACCAAAACACAATTCCACATATATTAAATTGTGGAAAATCAGTTCATAACTGTTTGAACAATTGAATTTATGATCTAGAGACAGGAAGATGCATTCACAGAATGGAAGTCAGCGCAGTTACCATGGGATTGCGCAATCCCAGGGTAGGCCAAGCTCGCTGCGGCCTCACCGGCTTCGCTATCAAGCGCCACCAAGGATTTACATGAAAAATAGCGAAAAGTCTGCGATTTTAAAGAAAATATGATCAAAAATTAGGAAATTAGATAAATAAAATACTTATTACAAATGACTGAGTAAATCAAAATTTATATTATGTTATTATATATTTTCTTTCTTTCCATGATGACAAGTGAGGCATTTCTCTGGTTCATTTTGTCATTGGCATCCTTTTTTACACAGTGAGTGCACATTAGTCCAATGTTACCCTACAGTATCTGGAAGACTGAATAGATCTGATGAGCAACTTACAATAACTTCTTATAATGATGTAACGTGATAATATGTGTGATTGACCGTGACACCTCTCTTTCTCTCTCTCTCTCTCTGATCTAAGAATAGTTGCTGTGCTGTGGTGGAGTTTACATTTTACAGTGTTAATAAATTAAGATTTTGGAAGTATTTTAAGTGTCCACTCTCACTAATTTCCATTATCCTGACTTCAAGGTATTGCACAGTTGGTATTGCACAGTTGGTATACACATTCAGTACACAAAAAAAATGTGGTGGGCCAGTCTAATCCAAAATGCCAGGGCCAATTTTTTGTCCCAATCCACCCCTGATGACATGTTTCATGATTTGGCGTTATATAAATAAAAACTGAAATGTATTGAACAAGAGTTTGTCAGTTTTCAAGCAGGATTTGTATATCTGTTCAACTTAAATATACAAGGAAACCAAAGAGTTAAGATCACTTACTTACCAAGAGAAATTCCTTTGGGGTTTATTTGTGGTCTCTTGCTGCCCCCTGCTGGACAAGTATGATCAAATACAAATGCTTTACATGTCAACTTGGTATCAAAATTCAGATTTCAATCTAAAATGGCTTACTTCCTGTGATACTTGCAGTATGACATTAATTGTAAATTCTGAGCGTCTTGCTGAGATCTACAACTGTACAAAATTTCATTACTCTACGATGAAGTAAGTGAATACCAAAGGGTCCTTTGAAATTTGCTTGGTGGCGCTATAGAGAAACTAAGTCCTGCTCACTAAAGTTTGTTAAGGATTCCTGTTGGGGGGTGGATAAGGATGCATCCAAATGAGTTTTAAGCAGCTCGGCCAAAAACTGTGGAATTCAGAGCCAAACGTATGACAGCAGCGTTTGAGGTGAATATGCCACGCCGCCACGCCCCCCTGCTCCATCCAATCCAGTTGAGCCTGAAATCCACAACATACCAACATGTGTTCTGTCTGTGGACACAGTTTCATGTTGATTAGCTCAGAGGGGTAACATAGCGACCGCTTACAACAAAACATGACACTTCCTGTTGTCAGGGGGCGTGGCCTAAGCAATGTCATCATTTGACCATTGGATATTATAGGAGACCTGATGGTGATCAATCACTGAAAGTTTGATGCCTCTGTGTGTTTCTGTGTAGGAGATATAACAGTTTTATTTTTTGTGGCGAGTAGGTGAACTTTAACCCTTGCTAATGCCCCTTCAACAAGCTCAAAAACTCACCGTTTTGATAACTTTTAATTGGCCATGCCTTATGATCAGACTGCCCGAGTTTCAAGCCGCTCGCTAAAAATCTCTAGGAGGAGATCCATCAAATACCAATGCTATAAACGTCAAAAATGTGGTCAAAATCAGACATTCAATCTAAAATGGCCGACTTCCTGTGATATTTACACTATGACATTAATTGTAAATTCTGAGCGTCTTGGTGAGCTCTACCACTGTACCAAATCTCATGTCTCTACGATGAAGTAAGTGAATAGCAAAGGGTCCTTTGAAAATTGCTAAGTGGCGCCGTTGAGGCATTAGGTCACGCCCACCAAAATTTGTTATGGATTCCTGTTGGGGGGTGGATAAGGATGCATCCAAGTGAGTTTTATGCAGCTCGGCCCAAAAATGTGGAATTCAGAGCCAAACGTATGGCAGCGGCGTTTGAGGTGACTTCACCACGCCGCCACGCTCTCCTGCTCCATCGAATCGACTTGGGGCTGGAATCCACAACACAACAACATGTTTTCTGTCTCTGGACACAGTTTCATGTTGATTAGCTCAGAGGGGTAACATAGCGACCGTTTACAGCAAAACATGACACTTCCTGTTGTCAGGGGGTGTGGCCTAAGTGATGTCATCATTTGACCATTGGATATTATAGGAGACCTGATGATGATTAATCACAGAAAGTTTGGTGCCTCTGTGTGTTTCTGTGTAGGAGATATAACACTTTTATTTTTTGTGGCGAATAGGTGAACTTTGACCCCTGCCAACGCCCCTTCAGCATGCTCAAAAACTCACCGTTTTGATAACTTTTGATTGGCCATGCCTTATGATCAGACTGCCCGAGTTTCAAGCCGATCGCTCAAAATCTCTAGGAGGAGATCCATCAAATAGCAATGCTATAAACGTCAAAAATTGGGTCAAAATCAGACTTTAAGTCTAAAATGGCCAACTTCCTGTGATATTTGCACTATGACATTAATTGTAAATTCTGAGCGTCTTGTTGAGCTCTACAACTGTACCAAATTTCATGTCTCTACGACGAAGTAAGTGAATAGCAAAGGGTCCTTTGAAAATTTCTAGGTGGCGCCGTTGAGGCATTTTTCTTTAGATTTTTGTGACGACCTTAAAATACAAAATTTTTAAACAGTCACCATGCATCTGCCAAGTTTGGTGAGTTTTTGAAAATGAGAAAGCCCCCAAAAAGGCCCCTCTTTAGGGGGGCAGAATAATAATAATAATAATTAAAACCGCAAGCGGTGATGATCGGCCCTCGCAGCCAAGCGCCGCTCTGGCCTAAGGGCCACCGCTAGGGTACGCGCACCTCCCGCCGCCAGCCACCGCAGAAGCTGTCATGCATTTTCCTCACCCGTCTACCATGCAATACACACGTATGCGTTGGGCAGCGCTCCCCCACGACTCACAAAAAATGTGGTGCAGATCGGTCGATGCACCGAGGAGACACAGCCGTTGAATAATAAAAATGCATTTGGCCACCGGGCCGGACTAAATCGTTCGGCGGGCCAGATCCGGCCCGCAGGCCGTACGTTTGACACCCCTGGTTTAAACATTAGTATACCAACTTAATCAAAGGTATCTTACTAGCTGTTAATCCAGCTTCATGTGAAAAGTTAACAAAACCTTTTTAGTTATTTAAAGTTAATTATTTCATGTGTTTAAGGGTTTCGTTTCTTGCATCAAGACAGCTTTTATGAAAGTTTGACAGTTAAATTGGTGGATACACACCCAAAAGTAATAATGTAAAAGTAACACTTTGGCAATTGGAAAATTGCTAAAGTAACACGTTAGCAATATTCCACATGTGTATGTTGTGTACAAACTTTAGTAATTTCTAACAGACCACTTCACTCTCAGAAAGCAGGTCTGCTGGTGGTTCCTAAAGTCTGTAAAACCAGAATGGTAGGCAGATCCTTTAGCTATCATGCTCCTCTCCAGTGGAACCAACTCCCAGTTTTGGTCCGTGACGCAGACACCCTGTCTACTTTTAAGACTAATCCTAAAACTTTCCTTTTTCCATCCATCCATCGTCTTCCACTTATCCGGGGTCAGGTCGCAGGGGCAGCTTCAAGAGGGAGCCCCAGACCTTCCTCTCCCCAGCCACTTGGGCCACTTCCTCCGGGGGAATCCCAAAGCGTTCCCAGGCCAGCATAGTCTCTCCAGCGTGTCCTGGGACTTCCCCTGGGCCTCCTCCCGGTGGGACGTGCCCAGAACACCTCACCAGGGAGGCGTCCAGGAGGCATCCTGACCAGATGCCCGAGTCACCTCAACTGGCTCCTCTCAATGTGGAGGAGCAGCGGCTCTACTCTGAGTCCTCCCCGGATGACTGAGCTCCTCACCCTATCTCTAAGGGAGAGCCCAGACACACCATGGAGAAAACTCATTTTGGCCGCTTGTATCCGGGATTTCGTTCTTTCGGTCACGACCCAAAGCTCGTGACCATAGATGAGGGTAGGAACGTAGATCGACTGGTAAATCGAGAGCTTGGCCTTTTGGCTCAGCTCTCTCTTCACCACAACGGATCGGTACAGCGCACGCTTCACAGCAGACGTCGCACCAATCCGCCTGTCGATCTCCCGCTCCATCTTCCCCTCATTCGTGAACAAGACCCCAAGATACTTGAACTCCTCCACTAGAAGCTGGCTCTTGGGACTTTCCTTTTTGACAAAGATTATAGTTAGAGTGGTTCATGTTACGCTGAGCTACCTCTATAGTTATGCTGCTATAGGCTTAGGCTGCTGGAGGACATCAGGGTCTATTGTTCTTCAATTTTGCATGACTGTTGTCATTTCAGCTTTTACCTTTTTGTTTTTTCTATTTTTTCTTCATAGTAGGTACACCTGGTCTGGCGTTCTGTTAGCTGTGACATCATTCAGGGAAGACAGATCACCTGCTATTACCATCTAATGTAAAACAGATTACTGGATCAATGTGTGCTTCTGTGCTTTTTTGTCTGTCTTGTTGTGTCTCTTCTCTCTCTTTTGTAACCCCCAGTCGGTCAAGGCAGATTACCGTTCATACTGAGCCCGGTTCGGCTGGAGGTTTTTCCTTCCTGTTAATGGGGAGTTTTTCCTTCTGCTGTCACTTCATGCTTGATCAGTATGAGGGATTGCTGCAAAGCCATGTACAATGCAGACGACTCTCCCTGTGGCTCTACGCTTCTTCAGGAGTCAATGCTGCTTGTTACGACTTTGATGAAATCAACTGGTTCCCTTATATAGGAATTTCTTTTACCAATCTGGATAATCTGACTTAATATGTATAATCTGATTGATTTTGACATTGTAAACTGCCTTTAGATGACATGCAGGCCGGCAGACCCGACATGTATATTAATAATATGTATTATTATTATTAATATTATTATTATTTTATATATCTGCCTCGTTATATTTGCATAATGCATGAAGAAAAATATCAGCAGCGCAAGAGTCTGTTCCGATCATCCGGCCCTTACCACAGGCTACTGCAGCCCATTGGTTATCATCCCTGACAGTCTAAAGGGCTAGGCCAATCATAAAGTAGAAAAACACCTTCACGCTCCATGTGGAACTTTGTGCAGCGGTGTTCACAGTAGTAATGGATAAGAAACGCAAGGGAGGCGCAGAGAAACTGCACGAAAAAAAGAAACGAGTTCTTCAAACGGATGCTGCGAAATGTGTCAAACTGACTGACATGTTCCCAACAGCAGGCCCTTCATCTGCTCCGGTGTCTGGTGTAAAATATGGTGGTGGTGGTTGTAGTCAGTGACGTGCGGTAGAGTTCATAGCTGGTGAGGCACTGACGTCATCAGAGTCAGATTTACAAATATATACACTCTACAGAGTAGACTCGTTGCAAAGTGCTGAAGGAGACTGATTGAGCCAAATAAATTCACCAAGATACATGGAAAAATATTGGTTCTTTGATGAAAAAAATTGTCATTTGATTGGTAACAGTTTATGAGTTATGATGGATTTCTGCATTTGTAACACATTCTAAAACTATAACCCACATTAAGCACATTTCATTACAGAAACAAAACATGAATAAGTATCGCTGTCTTACCTCTACTTATAATTTAAGTCCCTGTGGCGCTCTTTCTGAACAAAAATATCATCATTTTCCGGTAAAAGTTCTCTTTATCTTCTTCAGTTTTAAAAGTCTCTCAGTCTCAGTGGAGCTCACTGCCAGGGAGGAAAGCCTTCCCTGATCAGTCCTGTTCCAGCTGTATGTTTAGAGTCTTTTAGTGCTTTACTTGTTTAGCAAAACTCGCTAATAAAACATCAATAACTTGTTTTGACTCTACTATTTGGGGATCACGAGCGGTGCCCCTTGAGCGCCCCCTGCCTAGTGGCCAAGGAACTGCTGGCCTCACCTACAACCAGTTCTTTGCTGTTTATGATCGGCCAGCACCACGAAAACATGTTATCTGCACACAGTTTGATGACCAAAACACAATTCGTAATCCACATATATTAAATTGTGGAAAATCAGTTCATAACTGTTTGAACAATTGAATTTATGATCTAGAGACAGGAAGATGCATTCACAGAATGGAAGTCAGCGCAGTTACCATGGGATTGCGCAATCCCAGGGTAGGCCAAGCTCGCTGCGGCCTCACCGGCTTCGCTATGAAGCGCCACCAAGGATTTACATGAAAAATAGCGAAAAGTCTGCGATTTTAAAGAAAATATGATCAAAAATTAGGAAATTAGATAAATAAAATACTTATTACAAATGACTGAGTAAATCAAAATTTATATTATGTTATTATATATTTTCTTTCTTTCCATGATGACAAGTGAGGCATTTCTCTGGTTCATTTTGTCATTGGCATCCTCTTTTACACAGTGAGTGCACATTAGTCCAATGTTACCCTACAGTATCTGGAAGACTGAATAGATCTGATGAGCAACTTACAATAACTTCTTATAATGATGTAACGTGATAATATGTGTGATTGACCGTGACACCTCTCTTTCTCTCTCTCTCTCTCTGATCTAAGAATAATTGCTGTGCTGTGGTGGAGTTTACATTTTACAGTGTTAATAAATTAAGATTTTGGAAGTATTTTAAGTGTCCACTCACTAATTTCCATTATCCTGACTTCAAGGTATTGCACAGTTGGTATTGCACAGTTGGTATACACATTCAGTACACAAAAAAAATGTGGTGGGCCAGTCTAATCCAAAATGCCAGGGCCAATTTTTTGTCCCAATCCACCCCTGATGACATGTTTCATGATTTGGCGCTATATAAATAAAAACTGAAATGTATTGAACAAGAGTTTGTCAGTTTTCAAGCAGGATTTGTATATCTGTTCAACTTAAATATACAAGGAAACCAAAGAGTTAAGATCACTTACTTACCAAGAGAAATTCCTTTGGGGTTTATTTGTGGTCTCTTGCTGCCCCCTGCTGGACAAGTATGATCAAATACATATGCTTTACATGTCAACTTGGTATCAAAATTCAGATTTCAATCTAAAATGGCTTACTTCCTGTGATACTTGCAGTATGACATTAATTGTAAATTCTGAGCGTCTTGCTGAGATCTACAACTGTACAAAATTTCATTACTCTACGATGAAGTAAGTGAATACCAAAGGGTCCTTTGAAATTTGCTTGGTGGCGCTATAGAGAAACTAAGTCCTGCTCACTAAAGTTTGTTAAGGATTCCTGTTGGGGGGTGGATAAGGATGCATCCAAATGAGTTTTAAGCAGCTCGGCCCAAAACTGTGGAATTCAGAGCCAAACGTATGACAGCAGCGTTTGAGGTGAATATGCCACGCCGCCACGCCCCCCTGCTCCATCCAATCCAGTTGAGCCTGAAATCCACAACATACCAACATGTGTTCTGTCTGTGGACACAGTTTCATGTTGATTAGCTCAGAGGGGTAACATAGCGACCGCTTACAACAAAACATGACACTTCCTGTTGTCAGGGGGCGTGGCCTAAGCAATGTCATCATTTGACCATTGGATATTATAGGAGACCTGATGGTGATCAATCACTGAAAGTTTGATGCCTCTGTGTGTTTCTGTGTAGGAGATATAACAGTTTTATTTTTTGTGGCGAGTAGGTGAACTTTAACCCTTGCTAATGCCCCTTCAACAAGCTCAAAAACTCACCGTTTTGATAACTTTTAATTGGCCATGCCTTATGATCAGACTGCCCGAGTTTCAAGCCGCTCGCTAAAAATCTCTAGGAGGAGATCCATCAAATACCAATGCTATAAACGTCAAAAATGGGGTCAAAATCAGACATTCAATCTAAAATGGCCGACTTCCTGTGATATTTACACTATGACATTAATTGTAAATTCTGAGCGTCTTGGTGAGCTCTACCACTGTACCAAATCTCATGTCTCTACGATGAAGTAAGTGAATAGCAAAGGGTCCTTTGAAAATTGCTAAGTGGCGCCGTTGAGGCATTAGGTCACGCCCACCAAAATTTGTTATGGATTCCTGTTGGGGGGTGGATAAGGATGCATCCAAGTGAGTTTTATGCAGCTCGGCCCAAAAATGTGGAATTCAGAGCCAAACGTATGGCAGCGGCGTTTGAGGTGACTTCACCACGCCGCCACGCTCTCCTGCTCCATCGAATCGACTTGGGGCTGGAATCCACAACACAACAACATGTGTTCTGTCTGTGGACACAGTTTCATGTTGATTAGCTCAGAGGGGTAACATAGCGACCGTTTACAGCAAAACATGACACTTCCTGTTGTCAGGGGGTGTGGCCTAAGTGATGTCATCATTTGACCATTGGATATTATAGGAGACCTGATGATGATTAATCACAGAAAGTTTGGTGCCTCTGTGTGTTTCTGTGTAGGAGATATAACACTTTTATTTTTTGTGGCGAATAGGTGAACTTTGACCCCTGCCAACGCCCCTTCAGCATGCTCAAAAACTCACCGTTTTGATAACTTTTGATTGGCCATGCCTTATGATCAGACTGCCCGAGTTTCAAGCCGATCGCTCGATATCTCTAGGAGGAGTTAGATCTTATACCGATGCTGTAACTGTCAAAATTGAGGTCAAAATCAGACTTTCAATCTAAAATGGCCGACTTCCTGTGATATTTACACTATGACATTAATTGTAAATTCTGAGCGTCTTGGTGAGCTCTACAACTGTACCAAATTTCATGTCTCTACGACGAAGTAAGTGAATAGCAAAGGGTCCTTTGAAAATTTCTAGGTGGCGCCGTTGAGGCATTTTTCTTTAGATTTTTGTGACGACCTTAAAATACAAAATTTTTAAACAGTCACCATGCATCTGCCAAGTTTGGTGAGTTTTTGAAAATGAGAAAGCCCCCAAAAAGGCCCCTCTTTAGGGGGGCAGAATAATAATAATAATAATTAAAACCGCAAGCGGTGATGATCGGCCCTCGCAGCCAAGCGCCGCTCTGGCCTATGGGCCACCGCTAGGGTACGCGCACCTCCCACCGCCAGCCACAGCAGAAGCTGTCATGCATTTTCCTCGCCCGTCTACCATGCAATACACACGCACGCGTTGGGCAGCGCTCCCCCACGACTCACAAAAAATCTGGTGCAGATCGGTCGATGCACCGAGGAGACACAGCCGTTGAATAATGATAATGCATTTGGCCACCGGGCCGGACTAAATCGTTCGGCGGGCCAGATCCGGCCCGCAGGCCGTACGTTTGACACCCCTGGTTTAAACATTAGTATACCAACTTAATCAAAGGTATCTTACTAGCTGTTAATCCAGCTTCATGTGAAAAGTTAACAAAACCTTTTTAGTTATTTAAAGTTAATTATTTCATGTGTTTAAGGGTTTCGTTTCTTGCATTAAGACAGCTTTTATGAAAGTTTGACAGTTAAATTGGTGGATACACACCCAAAAGTAATAATGTAAAAGTAACACTTTAACAATTGGAATATTGCTAAAGTAACACGTTAGCAATATTCCACATGTGTATGTTGTGTACAAACTTTAGTAATTTCTAACAGACCACTTCACTCTCAGAAAGCAGGTCTGCTGGTGGTTCCTAAAGTCTGTAAAACCAGAATGGTAGGCAGATCCTTTAGCTATCATGCTCCTCTCCAGTGGAACCAACTCCCAGTTTTGGTCCGCGACGCAGACACCCTGTCTACTTTTAAGACTAATCCTAAAACTTTCCTTTTTCCATCCATCCATCGTCTTCCGCTTATCCGGGGTCAGGTCGCGGGTGTAGCAGCTTCAAGAGGGAGGCCCAGACCTTCCTCTCCCCAGCCACTTGGGCCACTTCCTCCGGGGGAATCCCAAAGCGTTCCCAGGCGAGCAGAGTCTCTCCAGCGTGTCCTGGGTCTTCCCCTGGGTCTCCTCCCGGTGGGATGTGCCCAGAACACCTCACCAGGGATGCGTCCAGGAGGCATCCTAACCAGATGCCCGAGCCACCTCAACTGGCTCCTCTCAATGTGGAGGAGCAGCGGCTCTACTCTGAGTCCTCCCCGGATGACTGAGCTCCTCACCCTATCTCTAAGGGAGAGCCCAGACACACTATGGAGAAAACTTATTTTGGCCGCTTGTATCCGGGATCTCGTTCTTTCGGTCACGACCCAAAGCTCGTGACCATAGATGAGGGTAGGAACGTAGATCGACCGGTGAATCAAGAGCTTCGCCTTTTGGCTCAGCTCTCTCTTCACCACAACGGATCGCTACAGCGCCCGCTTCACAGCAGACGTTGCACCAATCCGCCTGTCGATCTCCCGCTCCATCTTCCCCTCATTCGTGAACAAGACCCCAAGATACTTGAACTCCTCCACTAGAAGCTGGCTCTTGGGACTTTCCTTTTTGACACAGCTTATAGTTAGAGTGGTTCATGTTACCCTGAGCTATCTCTATAGTTATGCTGCTATAGGCTTAGGCTGCTGGAGGACATCAGGGTCTATTGTTCTTCAATTTTGCATGACTGTTGTCATTTTAGCTTTTAACTTTCTGTTCTCTCTCTTTTATCTTCATAGTAGCTACACCTGGTCTGGCGTTCTGTTAGCTGTGACATCATCCAGGGAAGACAGATCACCTGTTATTACCATCTAATGTAAAACAGATTACTGGATCAATGTGTGCTTCTGTGCTTTTTTGTCTGTCATGTTGTGTCTCTTCTCTCTCTTTTGTAACCCCCAGTCAGTCAAGGCAGATTACCGTTCATACTGAGCCCGGTTCTGATGGAGGTTTTTCCTTCCTGTTAATGGGGAGTTTTTTCTTCTGCTGTCACTTCATGCTTGATCAGTATGAGGGATTGCTGCAAAGCCATGTACAATGCAAACGACTCTCCCTGTGGCTCTACGCTTCTTCAGGAGTGAATGCTGCTTGTTACGACTTTGATGCAATCAACTGGTTCCCTTATATAGGAATTTATTTTACCAATCTGGATAATCTGACTTAATATGTATAATCTGATTGATTTTGACATTGTAAACTGCCTTTAGATGACATGCAGGCATGGACTGGTAATCGGGCGTACCGGGCATTTTCCCGGTGGGCCGACGTGCTGTTTGGGCCGGCAGACCAGACATGTATATAAATATGTATTATTATTATTAATTATTTTATATATCTGCCTCGTTATCATCCCTGACAGTCTAAAGGGCTAGGCCAATCATAAAGTAGAAAAACACCTTCACGCTCCATGTGGAACTTTGTGCAGCAGTGTTCACAGTAGTAATGGGAGGCGCAGAGAAACTGCACGAAAAAAAAAAACGAGTTCTTCAAACGGACGCTGCGAAATGTGTCAAACTCACTGACATGTTCCCTACAGCAGGCCTTCATCTGCTCCGGTGTCTGATGTAAAATATGGTAGTGGTGGTTGTAGCCAGTTACGTGCGGTAGGGTTCATAGCTGGTGAGGCACTGACGTCATCAGAGTCAGATTTACAAATATATACACTCTACAGAGTAGACTCGTTGCAAAGTGCTGAAGGAGACTGATTGAGCGAAATAAATTCACCAAGATACATGGAAAAATATTGGTTCTTTGATGAAAAAAAATTTGTCATTTGATTGGTAGCAGTTTATGAGTTATGATGGATTTCTGCATTTGTAACACATTCTAAAACTATAACCCACATTACGCACATTTTATCACAAAAACAAAACATGAATAAGTATCACTGTCTTACCTCACTTATAATTTAAGTCCCTGCGGCGCTCTTTCTGAACAAAAATATCATTTTCCGGTAAAAGTTCTCTTTATCTTCTTCAGATTTAAAACTCTCTTAGTCTCAGTGGAGCTCACTGCCAGGGAGGAAAGCCTTCCCTGATCAGTCCTGTTCCAGCTGTATGTTTAGAGTCTTTTTAGTGCTTTACTTGTTTAGCAAAACTCGCTAATAAAACATCAATAACTTGTTTTGACTCTACTATTTGGTGATCACGAGCGGTGCCCCTTGAGCGCCCCCTGCCTAGCGGCCAAGGAACTGCCGGCCTCACCTACAACCAGTTCTTTGCTGTTTATGATCGGTCAGCACCACGAAAACATGTTATCTGCACACAGTTTGATGACCAAAACACAATTCGTAATCCACATATATTAAATTGTGGAAAATCAGTTCATAACTGTTTGAACAATTGAATTTATGATCTAGAGACAGGAAGATGCATTCACAGAATGGAAGTCAGCACAGTTAACATGGGATTGCGCAATCCCAGGGGAGGCCAAGCTCGCTGCGGCCTCACCGGCTTCGCTATGAAGCGCCACCAAGGATTTACATGAAAAATAGTGAAAAGTCTGCGATTTTAAAGAAAATATGATCAAAAATTAGGAAATTAGATAAATAAAATACTTATTACAAATGACTGAGTAAATCAAAATTTATATTATGTTATTATATATTTTCTTTCTTTCCATGATGACAAGTGAGGCATTTCTCTGGTTCATTTTGTCATTGGCATCCTTTTTTACACAGTGAGTGCACATTAGTCCAATGTTACCCTACAGTATCTGGAAGACTGAATAGATCTGATGAGCAACTTACAATAGATTCTTATAATGATGTAACGTGATAATATGTGTGATTGACTGTGACACCTCTCTTTCTCTCTCTCTCTCTGATCTAAGAATAGTTGCTGTGCTGTGGTGGAGTTTACATTTTACAGTGTTAATAAATTAAGATTTTGGAAGTATTTTAAGTGTCCACTCTCACTAATTTCCATTAACCTGGCCTCAAGGTATTGCACAGTTGGTATTGCAAAGTTGGTATACACATTCAGTACACAAAAAAAATGTGGTGGGCCAGTCTAATCCAAAATGCCAGGGCCGATTTTTTTGTCCCAGTCCACCCCTGATGACATGTTTTATGATTTGGCGTTATATAAATAAAAACTGAAATGTATTGAACAAGAGTAAGTTTGTCAGTTTTCAAGCAGAATTTGTATATCTGTTCAATTTAAATATATAAGGAAACCAAAGAGTTAAGATCACTTACTTACCAAGAGAAATTCCTTTGGGGTTTATTTGTGGTCTCTTGCTGCCCCCTGCTGGACAAGTATGCTCAAATACATATGCTTCACATGTCAACTTGGTATCAAAATTCAGATTTCAATCTAAAATGGCTTACTTCCTGTGATACTTGCAGTATGACATTAATTGTAAATTCTGAGCGTCTTGCTGAGATCTACAACTGTACAAAATTTCATTACTCTACGATGAAGTAAGTGAATACCAAAGGGTCCTTTGAAATTTGCTTGGTGGCGCTATAGAGAAACTAAGTCCTGCTCACTAAAGTTTGTTAAGGATTCCTGTTGGGGGGTGGATAAGGATGCATCCAAATGAGTTTTAAGCAGCTCGGCCCAAAACTGTGGAATTCAGAGCCAAACGTATGACAGCAGCGTTTGAGGTGAATATGCCATGCCGCCACGCCCCCCTGCTCCATCCAATCCAGTTGAGCCTGAAATCCACAACATACCAACATGTGTTCTGTCTGTGGACACAGTTTCATGTTGATTAGCTCAGAGGGGTAACATAGCGACCACTTACAACAAAACATGACACTTCCTGTTGTCAGGGGGCGTGGCCTAAGCAATGTCATCATTTGACCATTGGATATTATAGGAGACCTGATGGTGATCAATCACTGAAAGTTTGATGCCTCTGTGTGTTTCTGTGTAGGAGATATAACACTTTTATTTTTTGTGGCGAGTAGGTGAACTTTGACCCCTGCTAATGCCCCTTCAGCATGCTCAAAAACTCACCGTTTTGATAACTTTTAATTGGCCATGCCTTATGATCAGACTGCCCGAGTTTCAAGCCGCTCGCTAAAAATCTCTAGGAGGAGATCCATCAAATACCAATGCTATAAACGTCAAAAATTGGGTCAAAATCAGACTTTCAGTCTAAAATGGCCAACTTCCTGTGATATTTGCACTATGACATTAATTGTAAATTCTGAGCGTCTTGTTGAGCTCTACCACTGTACCAAATCTCATGTCTCTACGATGAAGTAAGTGAATAGCAAAGGGTCCTTTGAAAATTGCTAAGTGGCGCCGTTGAGGCATTAGGTCACGCCCACCAAAATTTGTTATGGATTCCTGTTGGGGGGTGGATAAGGATGCATCCAAGTGAGTTTTATGCAGCTCGGCCCAAAAATGTGGAATTCAGAGCCAAACGTATGGCAGCGGCGTTTGAGGTGACTTCACCACGCCGCCACGCTCTCCTGCTCCATCGAATCGACTTGGGGCTGGAATCCACAACACAACAACATGTCTTCTGTCTCTGGACACAGTTTCATGTTGATTAGCTCAGAGGGGTAAGATAGCGACCGTTTACAGCAAAACATGACACTTCCTGTTGTCAGGGGGCGTGGCCTAAGTGATGTCATCATTTGACCATTGGATATTATAGGAGACCTGATGATGATTAATCACAGAAAGTTTGGTGCCTCTGTGTGTTTCTGTGTAGGAGATATAACACTTATTTTTTGTGGCGAATAGGTGAACTTTGACCCCTGCCAACGCCCCTCCAGCATGCTCAAAAACTCACCGTTTTGATAACTTTTAATTGGCCATGCCTTATGATCAGACTGCCCGAGTTTCAAGCCGATCGCTCAAAATCTCTAGGAGGAGATCCATCAAATACCAATGCTATAAACATCAAAAATTGGGTCAAAATCAGACTTTCAGTCTAAAATGGCCAACTTCCTGTGATATTTGCACTATGACATTAATTGTAAATTCTGAGCGTCTTGGTGAGCTCTACAACTGTACCAAATTTCATGTCTCTACGACGAAGTAAGTGAATAGCAAAGGGTCCTTTGAAAATTTCTAGGTGGCGCCGTTGAGGCATTTTTCTTTAGATTTTTGTGACGACCTTAAAATACAAAATTTTTAAACAGTCACCATGCATCTGCCAAGTTTGGTGAGTTTTTGAAAATGAGAAAGCCCCCAAAAAGGCCTCTCTTTAGGGGGGCAGAATAATAAGAATAATTAAAGCCGCAAGCGGCGTCGATCGGCCCTCGCAGCCAAGCGCCGCTCCGGCCTATTGGCCACCGCGGGGGTTCGCGCACCGCCGGCCGCCAGCCACCGCAGAAACTGTCACGCATTTTCCCCGCCCGTCCGCCGGGAGATTCCCACGAACGCATTCGGCAGCGCTCCCCCACGACTCACAACAAATCTGGTGTAGATCGGTCGATGCAGCGAAGATATACAGCCGTTGAATATTGATATTGCATTTGGCCACTGGGCCGGACAAAATCGTTCGGTGGGCCGGATCCGGCCCGCGGGCCATACGTTTGACACCCCTGGTTTAAACATTAGTATACCAATTTAATCAAAGGTATCTTACTACCTGTTAATCCAGCTTCATGTGAAAAGTTAACAAAACCTTTTTAGTTATTTAAAGTTAATTGTTATTTCATGTGTTTAAGGGTTTTGTTTCTTGCATTAAGACAGCTTTTATGAAAGTTTGACAGTTAAATTGGTGGATACACACCCAAAAGTAATAATGTAAAAGTAACACTTTAGCAATATTCCACATGTGTATGTTGTGTACCAACTTTCGTAATTCTATCTTAAAGCATGGCTTGGGGCTGATCATTTAAAATATTCTAGGGGGCGCTATAGAAAAATTAGGTCACGCCAACCACAGTTTGTTATGGATTCCTGTCGGGGGTGGAAAAGGATGCATCCAAGGGAGTTTTAAGCAGCTCGACCCAAAAATGTGGAATTCAGAGCCAAACGTATGGCAGCGGCGTTTGAAGTGACTTCACCACACCACCACGCCGCCCTGCTCCATCGAATCCACTTGGGGCTGGAATCCAAAACACCAACATGTCTTCTGTCTCTGGATACATTTTCATGTTGATTAGCTCAGAGGGGTAACATAGCGACCGTTTACAGCAAAACATGACATTTCCTTTTGTCAGGGGGCGTGGCCTAAGTGATGTCATCATTTGACCATTGGATATGATAGAAGACCTGATGATGATCAATCACAGATAGTTTGGTGCCTCTGTGTGTTTCTGTGTAGGAGATATAACTGTTTTATTTTTTGTGGCGAGTAGGTGAACTTTGACCCCTGCTAACGCCCCTTCAACAAGCTCAAAAACTCACTGTTTTGATAACTTTTAATTGGCCATGCCTTATGATCAGACTGACCGAGTTTCAAGCCGCTCGCTCGAAATCCCTAGGAGGAGTTCGATCAAATACCAATGCTGTAAACGTCAAAAATGGGGTCAAAATCAGACCTTCAATCTAAAATGGCCGACTTCCTGTGATATTTGCACTATGACATTAATTGTAAATTCTGAGCGTCTTGGTGAGCTCTACTACTGTACCAAATCTCATGTCTCTACGATGAATTAAGTGAATAGCAAAGGGTCCTTTGAAAATTGCGAGGTGGCGCCGTTGAGGCATTAGGTCACGCCCACCAAAGTTTGTTACGGATTCCTGTCGGGGGCTAGATAAGGATGCATCCAAGTGACTTTTAAGCAGCTCGGCCCAGAAATGTGGAATTCAGAGCCAAACGTATGGCAGCGGCGTTTGAGGTGACTTCACCACGCCGCCACGCCCCCCTGCTCCATCGAATCCACTTGGGGCTGGAATCCACAACACACCAACATGTCTTCTGTCTCTGGACACAGTTTCACGTTGATTAGCTCAGAGGGGTAACATAGCGACCGTTTACAGCAAAACATGACACTTCCTGTTGTCAGGGGGCGTGGCCTAAGTGATGTCATCATTTGACCATCGGATATTAAAGAAGACCCAATGATGATCAATCACAGAAGGTTTGGTGCCTCTGTGTGTTTCTGTGTAGGAGATATAACAGTTTTATTTTTTGTGGCGAGTAGGTGAACTTTGACCCCTGCTAACGCCCCTTCAACATGCTCAAAAACTCACCGTTTTGATAACTTTTAATTGGCCATGCCTTATGATCAGACTGACCGAGTTTCAAGTCGCTCGCTCAAAATCCCTAGGAGGAGTTCGATCAAATACCAATGCTGTAAACGTCAAAAATGGGGTCAAAATCAGACCTTCAATCTAAAATGGCCGACTTCCTGTGATATTTGCACTATGACATTAATTATAAATTCTGAACGTCTTGGTGAGCTCTACAACTGTACCAAATTTCACGTCTCTACGATGAAGTAAGTGAATAGCAAAGGGTCCTTTGAAAATTGCTAGGTGGCGCCGTTGAGGCATTTTCCATTAGATTTTTGTGATGACCTTAAAATATAAAATTTTTAAACAGTCTTCATGCATCTGCCAAGTTTGGTGAGTTTTTGAATATGATAAAGCCCCCAAAAAGGCCCCTCTTTAGGGGGGCAGAATAAAAATAATAATAATAATAATAATAATAATAATAATAATAATAAGAAACAACACAGAAACAATAGGCCTTCGCAGCGCTTCGCTGCTCGGGCCTAATAATAATAATTAAAGCCGCAAGCGGCGATGAGCGGCCCTCGCAGCCAAGCACCGCTGGGGTACGCGCACCTCCTCCCTCCAGCCACCGCAGAAGCTGTCACGCATTTTCCCTGCCCTTCCACCGGGCGATTCACACGAACCCGTACGGCAGCGCTCCACCCCCCCCCCCCCACCCGACTCACAAAAAATCAGGTGCAGATCGGTCGATGCAGCGAGGAGATACAATCGTTCGGCGGGCCGTACGTTTGACACCCCTGGTTTAAACATTATTTTACTGGTTGAAATGCAGTTAAAAGTCTTCAGCTGAAAGGTTGTTGCACACAAATAAAACTTGTTTTGCACACAAAAAGATATGTTTCACACAAAAAAATTGTTTTGCAAACTGTCCGCCTACCTTGCGCTCAAAATATCATTTATAAGTTTTCCTCGAGTACAAAATGGTCTCTGCTCGCACAAAACAGCCTCTGCTCGACTACGATACAATCCCACCCACGCTGCGGTAAATTTGTGCCAAAAGTCACGTGATGCATTAAGAGTTGTTGTTGTTCAGACTTCCCGACATTGAGAAGAATTCAGTTATCTCTAAACTATTGGGCTAATTTACAGGGTCATAGTGAAGATCATCCAGCACAGACCACTTTAACATCTTGTTGGGAAATGGAGAACAGGGAGAGAAGAAGCTTTGGGTAGACAGTTAGACAAAAAGCAATGGAATTAGAATTAACTGATTTAATGTTCAGTTCAACAGTACCACTGACAGCAGTACAACCTTGGATACTACCTGAAGCTAAAGTAGATCTAACACTATTACGAAAGGGAAATAAGGTCAGGGTTTTTTTTTTTAAATTCAAATACAATACAGGAATATATTAATATTTACTAGTTTCATTCAGATCTACACAGATGCATCAAAAAAGTTTAGATAACAAGATAGGAGTATCTTTTATTGTTCCAGAGTTTCATATTACAGTAGGAAAGAGGACAAGTAATAATATATCAGTATACACAAGAGAAATGTTAGCAATTTTGTTTGCAATGCAATGGGTAGAAGAAATAAGACCTCTGAGAGTGATTATTTGTTCAGATTCATCTTCATCACTAATCAGTTTACCGATAAAACACTCAGACAGTAGACCAGATATTTTGATAGAAATCCAGCAAACATTATACAGAATTCAAATGATGGACATTACAGTCATATTTTTGTGGGTACCAGCACACATGGGAGTTAAAGGAAATGAAATGGCAGATAAGGCTGCAAAGGAGGCTACAACAAGAAAAGACATTGATGTGTCAGTTAAAATTAGTAAGATGGAAATAAAGAGCATAATTAAACAGAAGATGAAGGAAAGGTGGCAAAAGCAATGGGAGGAAGAGAGGAACAGAAGATGGTTTTACATGATCCAGAGGAGAGTGGGAAAAATGAGATGGGCAGGGAAGAACATAGGAGAAGAAACAATTATATCAGGACTTAGATTTGGGCACACAGGATTAAATAATACATTATTCTAAATAAGTAAACATAACAATGGCAGATGTGAATATTGTGAGCAACAAGAGACAGTTGAACACGTTATGGTATACTGTAGGAAGTACGAAAGAGAAAGGAGAGAAATGGTCCAAAATCTAAAAAGGAAAAGAATACAATTTGATTTAATAGAAATACTTAGAAAAACTCCAGAGATAATTGTTATGTGATTATTTTTCATTATCTTAGATTAATAAATGTAATTGAGAGGATTTGAAATCTTTTTTTGGTTTTGTTTATATTGTTTTGTTAATTTGATTGTGACTTGTTTTGTTTAGTATAAATAATTCTGATCCACACTCCATACCAGTTGGTGGCGGTAATGCACCATTTGGTTGCGTGCCAACCGGCAAAAAAAATCCATAAAGAAAAAGAAGAAGCAGAAGACTTCCCGACAGCAGGGGGCGCACCTGAAAAAAACTGAAAGGCGCCGGTTTGGCTGAGGAAGAAAGACGTGATATCACAGCTAACAGCAGGGACGTGCAGAGGGGGGCGGGGGGCTTGGTCACCTGCCCCTTTGCCCCTTGATGCCCAAAGTGCCCTTTTGTCAGTGTTTTTTTATGTGTGTGTGTGTGTGCATGTCCAAAATAAAAATAATTTAGATCTAAATTGCCACAGTTACCGTGGCACGGTTACATGATCCACATAACGTGCCTCACTTTTCCCTTCTTCTCCTCTCGCAGCTCCGCGGCTGCTGCTGCCGCTGTCTGACTGCCTGCCCCTTTAAATCGGCAGCACACGTGACTGTGCTCTGTGCATTTTTTTAAACTTAACTCTCATTGGTTGTACTGCCTTAAATCCCGCCTTTCCTCTTTCTGATTGCTAGCGCGTGTGTGCGTGCTTATTTGCTTGGAGCGCAAGATTTAAATTTCAATTCATACAGGTATACTGCCGTTACCTCAATTAATACTTGACAACAAACTAGTCCCAGTTAAAGGTATACTATGCAACCGGGGTTGATTTTCCAGCGAGGCTCCCCCCAGAGGGCGAAAGTAAAAGTGCACTGTCGTAAAGATGCTCAGCTGTTCTCCTGGTTTCTCCATCAAGCCAGGTGCGGTTGTTTGTAGGTGGGGTTGTATTTCCCCTAACCCTAACATACATAAATTTCCCTCGACAGACACAAATATCCTAAAGTTAGTATATTACAGTTATTATCCATTATGCACTTACCAAATATGACTTCAAACAGATTTAAAGTCCTGAATTCCTACTTTCCATTCCAGCCCACAAAGTTGTACTGCCTTGACAGGCCATAGTCCATGATGAAGAACATCATACGTCTCGTGGCCTCATCCACAGTCCTCCCACCAATGTCTGACACTGCTGTGACCTAAGGGGGAACAAAAACAGTTCAAAGCTAATTCATTTTTATAGCTCACAGGAGTAAACACGATGCAAAGACAAACTCTGGGTCTAGATTATTTTCATTGTTGATTAATCTATTGATTATTTTAAACAATTAATTGATTGGTTGCTATAATAATAAAATGTTACAAAATTTTGAAAAATATCAGTGTTTCCCAAATCTCTTGTTCTGTCAACAAAACATGGAGATACTCAGTTTATTGCCATAAATGAGCAAAGAAAACAGAAATATTCACATTTATGAAGCTGAAATCAGAGACGTAGGACTCTTTTGTTGGGTGTTCACGTCAGTAATAAGCTGGACTGGACTCATAACACCGACGCTCTGCATAAGAAGGGCCAGAGCCGCCTCCACCTCCTGAGGAGGCTGAGTTCCTTTGGAGTGAGCAGGCCCCTGCTTAAGACTTTTTATGACTCTGTGGTGGCCTCAGCCCTTCTCTACGCTGTCGTCTGCTGGGCTCCAGACAGCGCAGAACGGGACAGAATGAGGCTGAATAAGCTGGTGAGGAAGGCCACTTCTGTCCTGGGCTGCACTCTGGACTCAGTGGAGAAAGTAGCTGAGAGGAGGGTGAAGTCCAAGTTCACATCCATCATGGACAACACCTTCCACCCCCTGCACCAGACTGTAGAGGAGCTGAGCAGCTCCTTTAGTGCCAGACTTAGACACCCTGTCTGTAAAAAGGAGCGCTACCGCAAGTCATTCATTCCTGCTGCTATCAGATTATACAGTGCTGCACTGTAACTGTAACCAATGTGCAATAATCTATCTAATTCACTGTGCGATAACCTGTGCAATGATCCGAAGAACTTCTGCTGCTATCACCAGGTGAATATATGTCAGTACATGTGCATATATGTATGTATTTATATATATATATATATATATATATATATATATATATATATATATACAGGGGTTGGACAATGAAACTGAAACAACTCTCATTTTAGTGTGGGAGGTTTCATGGCTAAATTGGACCAGCCTGGTGGCCAATCTTCATTAATTGCACATTGAACCAATAAGAGCAGAGTGTGAAGGTCCAATTAGCAGGGTAAGAGCACAGTTTTGCTCAAAATATTGCAATGCACACAACATTATGGGTGACATACCAGAGTTCAAAAGAGGACAAATTGTTGGTGCACGTCTTGCTGGCGCATCTGTGATCAAGACAGCAAGTCTTTGTGATGTATCAAGAGCCACGGTGTCCAGGGTAATGTCAGCATACCACCAAGAAGGACGAACCACATCCAACAGGATTAACTGTGGACGCAAGAGGAAGCTGTCTGAAAGGGATGTTAGAGTGCTTACCCGGATTGTATCCAAAAAACATAAAACCACGGCTCCCCAAATCACAGCAGAATTAAATGTGCACCTCAACTCTCCTGTTTCTACCAAAACTGTCCGTCGGGAGCTCCACAGGGTTAATATCCACGGCTGGATTCAGAGTGTCTGAAAACATAAAGTACATTTTGCTGCATTGACGTGTATTCTCTCTGAGCGCAGCTTGGTCTGACCTAAGATGGCCGCTCTGTCGGCACGCCTCTCACCCGACGACGGGGCGTCTACGTCATGGGTTAAAGCTAAAATAATCAGTTTGACTGAAAAAAAATCCTAGTCAGCCCATATATTCCCGGGACCGTGGAAATAATGCCACATTAGTTACCTCACTTGCTTATTGTGCAGAGTTAACTTGAACCAAATCTGGTAGTTTTACAATATCCACTGACCATTCATGTCTCTGTCCCACCTTTCAGCTTCAGAGCCTTGGTGTCTTCCTGGACAGCCTCCCATCCTCTCCTCCACTGTCCACATCCATAACATCACCTGGTTAACTTTCATATCGGGAACATCAAGTTCTTCCTTAACACTTTAACCAAACTGGTCCACAGTCCACTTTACACTGTCAGCTCCCTTCCCTCCCTGTCCTCCAGAAAACCTCCATAAACTACAACTAGTACAAAAGACAGCAATTTACATCTTTACATCATCTACTTCACATCTGAACATTACCTCCACTGGCTCCCTGTCACCTTCAGTATAAATTAATCATATGAACAAACAAGGCCAACCACAACCTGGACAATGCAGGACATATAACCAACACTATGATGTCATACATTTTAGTTTAACACTGATCGCACATTACAAGGTCCCTGATTGGTTTATCAGCTAAGTTGCTGGAAGCCAGTGAATACACGCTGAAAGGTGACATGGCCACAGGTGGAAATAATTCATTAATTAACTGGAGCAGCGACAGTGTGTCTATCGACAGACACGCTTACCGAGGGCAGTTGTTGTCAGATGGTCAATCCGCTCCACTTCCTGACTTGCTGGTTCGCATAAACCCAAAGAAAACCTTTGACCACCACTGCTTTCATTCATGCATCTGTGGCCAGTTTGAGATGTTCTTCCAAAAGTTATGATTGAACACCGATCATAACTTTTGGTCTACGTATACATGTCTGTGCTGGTAGCCAGCGCAGAGCCATAGAGAGAAAGGCTCTGAGCCAGCGGAACCCGGATGTAAACAAGAGCCTTGCTCGCTAGCCTTAGGGCGCTAGCATTAGCGCTATAAGTAGCACCTTAAGACGCTAGAATTAGCCGCAGAACTGAGACTGCTCATCCCACCTCAAGTTGTGGTGGGGGATATTACACTACATGCATATATAATCCAAAAAGCCTTAC